>LKNJ01000135.1:334420-387345 GCA_002120245.1 Maccullochella peelii | reverse complement strand
TGTTTTAAATTTGTCAAACAAGTTGAGACTGTTTAATTTCATTTTGACAACCCACTATAAAATACCTTTATACTGTAAAATTCTGTGGGTGTTCTGTACCCGATGGAGGGTACAGATCTTATAGTATCTGGGGGCTGATGGTGAACCCACCCCTATGTTAAGTACTAAACCAAATAAACAATAGGAAGCAACAGCAGCTCAATATAACAGCCTGGATTCGGCCTGCAGTATGTCAAAGCATCAGGTATCGGAGCTTATTGTAATATCTTCACTAATTAGATTCAGTCCTCTACTCTCAAACACTGGAGGGGAAATGTGACACTGGAGGGTGTGGGGAGACAGCTGGGGGGAAGGGGGAGATGGGCCAGGGGGAGGAGAGTGAAAAAGAGATGCACACCACACCTCTCCTCTTCAAAAACATCTACATTATTGATAAAGCCTGGCTTCTACAGGGAGGGACCACAGCACACGCGGATCCTCCATATCTCTAGCATGAGCAACCAACACAGACAGCACATTGGCAGCTCCATCCGAATCAGTTTACCTAAACCCCAAACACACTGGAGCGAGATAAAGCGTCAGCATAGAGGGCGGCAATGAGAGGTAATAAAAAGCAAATGCAGAGGAGAGGATCAGAAGGGGGAAAAGTGGGAGCAGGGAGTTAAAGAAAAGACTGTCTAGATAAAGATAAAAAGGTGAGTCTGTCAGATGGCTGGGACGGGTGGATACCAGCTGAACAACAAACCAGCTAAATAAAAGCTTGATATTAAATGAAGGCAGAGAAGTGAGGAGGGGAGGAGGAGGAGGAGGAGGAGGGGATAAGGGCTGCAATGAGAAGGCAGCAGCAGCAGCAGCAGTAGCAGTACTCGTGACACAGTTAGCAACAGCGCTTGTTTGTTCGGCACAGCCATGCCGCGGCAAGCACAGCTCACTCACTCAGTTCCCCTTGCTACGACTCTTCTGCTGTTGTCAAGGTAACAAGCTCTCTGGACTGAGGGAAAAAATCTTCACATTCAAAAGATGTCTTTTCAAATGCTGGCCTCAACCTGAAACTTGCATGTGTTCTCAATATACAGCCTGTGCTTGAAGGTATCGTCAGCTTGGCTCTGCAACTAAGACGAATGCTTTTCCATTTTCCATGGAATGGAAAACATCCTTAGTACATAACACTGCAAGTGTTTTCTCTGATGTAGCTGGAATAAAAATGAAGGACAGCAATGACAACATGGTAGTTGGACCATTCATAGTAATGCTTTTCAGAGCTACAAATGAATCCTAGGCCTCGTCAACAAGACAAAAGCTAAACCAAAATGTTTCTTGCCTGTAAGTAACAAAACCTATCCGAGTAGGTGAAACATCCATGGGATTGCACCCAGTCACTCGTGACATAGATTCATATAAAGAAATAAAAAGGTATAAACCGAAAAAGCATTCAAGTTGTGCTCATATATTATAACCAATTACAGCTTGGGCTGGGAGAAAAATAGAGCAATTTAGCAAGATTTGCTGCGTGTTAAGTCCTTAAGTCTGTTACGTTTTGACAAAGTCCAATTTAAAGATTATAAACTGATATTTTTCCACTCTTAAAATGAATGTGTAACATTATTAGGACTTAACAAATAATACAATGGTGCTCCACCATAATACTCTGAATGTCTATGTTCAAAATAGGATATGCTAAATGCATATTAGCATGCAGATCAGCACACATAATATCACAGTATTATACTTATGATTGATATCACCACCATACCCAGAAATTCAGTGCACCCAGCTCCGTTATCAAATAGAATTCTTAAAATACACATGAAAAAACAATTGAAGGAGTAGAGTAACAGCACCCAAACATTTAACTTTAGGGGTGGCAGAATCATTACTGCTTTAATGGTTTCTATCCTACCGATTCAAACATAAAGTGTTTCTGCAGTTATTTGATCATTTAAATCTCTGTGGCTGTGGGACAACACTTTAATATAAAATGTTTGAGATCACTGTTTATTTGAATGTACAGCATCTTTGCTACTCTTTCAAATCTTATTATATATATGATTATACACATTGTGCATAAACAAGTAGCACTTGCAGCAGTGTTATTATAGCAGCAAGGGCCAGAACTGCTGCATAGACAAAACATGAGAATGTAGAGGGGGCCAAGCAAGAAAGTGTGGCTTTGGATGTATTACGTAATTAATGTTGATGACTGAACAAACTCTGATGTTAAGACAAATCAGGTGTGTTTTTGCCAAGCCACATCAGCAGCCGATCTATAAGCTATCAGTTCCACTCATTTACAACTACATCATTATTTTTAATTAGCAGTTTTTTTTCAATACTTAATCAAGTAGTCTATATCATTTAAAATGTCAAAAACAATGACACTGCCTATCACGTGAGCCCAAGGTAATGCCTTCAAACTGCTTATTCTGTCTGCCAGGCAGTATTCATCAATTTACAATGATATGAAAATGAGTAAGCAAATCCTCAGTTTAGAAGCTGCAAATGTATTTTTACTTCTTACATAATAAACGAGTTTGAAAATGTACTTTTAATTATCACAGATACATTTTCTGTCAACTGACTGCTCAAACAACACACTAATAATTTCTGCACTCATAGTCTAGCTATTAAGATGATAAAAGCAATGCTACCAAAGAGTTGCTCTAAGCTAGTGATGTTAATGCCACATATGCCAATTTCACAGACTGAACCCGCCAACACTCCTGGCTCTAAATATAAGTGTTAAGTCCAAAACACACTCTCGCCTGTAAGATGAACATCAAAACAGCCTCTCCTATTATTTCTATATAAACCTACACATCCGTGTCAACAAGGCGTGGGATGGCGTGGGAGGACTTGCTGCCCTGCAACAGAATAATATTGCCACTGTCCTATTTTACAGCATCAACACTGGTTGATGCTCCAGAAAAGCAGCAGTTCTTTTCAGACTCACTCTCTCAATTGACACAGCCCAGCTACTCTACACTGATTTCTTTTCTTGTCAAGGATATGAAAAATAATATAGCAGGGTAAAAGAGCATTTTTATTTCCCGCACAGGCAGCCTAAATGGTGGATCTTAATACCTATGAGTTGTCAAAGCACCCCTTTCCATAGCTTTGGTCCATGACTATTAAAATATTTTCAGGTAAGCGCGCGCACACACACACACACACACACACACACACACACACACACACTTGGGCATTTAGTCTGTGTCTCTCATCTTTCCATAACACGCACAAATAACATTCAGTCTTGCTGTTGCAAAGGAAAGGCCAGTTCAGGCTGTTTTAGAACGTTGCAGGGAAAAGTTGCAGCGATGTGAACTGGCCCGTCTCAGCTCAATTCAAGCCGGCTGATGATGTTGCCTGCAACTCAGCTCATCAAGTGGCCCGTGGCTGGTTTTAGAAGGTAAGGCAAGTCACCTGTTTCAACAGCCGATCAGCTCGTAGCGAAGTCAGCTAGTCATCTCAACCCTCTTGCTTTTTTATGTTTTTGCGGTTTCATCAACACTAGAAATGCAACTGTAGCTAGAAACTTCATATTTTAAGACGCTACAAATTATATCCAGCTGCAGAAAATGCCCGAAAAGCTGACAGAAGTACATAGAGTCGTTGCTATGGAAATGATACTGCGTCTAGTCGCATTGGTGTAAAATGGTATGTTTCAGAACTTGCAAAATTGCAAGTAGCTGCAAGATTCAACTCGTCTCGTAGCAAATTTTTGGTCTGAACTGGCCTTATCGCTATCTGGAAACTAGGGTCCTGGACTATGAAAATTAGCTGTTTATTGTTTTTCTGAAATGTACTCTTTTCTTGATTACAAATTCTTTTCATTAAGCAGCTGTTGTAGGCTTAGTTAGTTTCCCTTAGCTAGTCCACAGCAACCAATATTTTCTGCTCGTCTTCCTTAATGTCCGTGTACATACAATAAAAAACAAGAAAAAGGCACACATTCTCACTAACGCCGATACCTGCTCTGCAGCTTCTCTGGGACGAGTCGACTGTATATAGTCCTATTCCTATTCCATGATATTGCATATTGCATAAAGACTGGGATGTGGCACTTCAGCCTCCGGTTCTTAATTGCCAAACATGGCCAAAACACCAAAACAATGCCTCGTATGGTAGATTATATTTGAGTAGCAAAGTTTCATTCAATCATCTTGCAATCCGCCAGCCAGCCTATTCACTGACACTGTGATTTGATTTTCTATCAAGAAAGCTTGCTCTGTCATTCAGCCTCACACACAACCTGAGCGGTTCCACTGTTCTGCCATTTGTCATTTTCTGTTGCCATGGTTGCAGTGAAAGACAGAGCTCTATGAATATTGGAAATGGAGGTGTAGCAGCACATGGTACATTATCGACATAAACACCCGCACATGCTGCAACACCACAGAACAAGTCGACTGTGTTGGTTCTGAATGCCTGCGGCCATCCGTTCACCCACACAATTCTCAGCCAGTTAAAAAGTAGGCATTTAAATAAATATCTCCAGCTGACACACATTGTCTCCACACACATATACTAAATAATGTATCTATCTACAAACAGCTCTCCAATTCCACAAACTTCTATCAATGCACAGTCTGTGTTCTTCAAAATGCAACATGCAGGCCAATGGACTTGGTAACAGAAACTGCTTGGCACAACTAACTCAGCTTGTTGCATGTGCGAGTGTATGCGCACACTGTCACCTTGACGAGAAGCAATTTCAGACCTTCCTTGTATTCTGCTGGGCGTGCCCGTTCTCCCTTTTGACAGGCTTGAGCCACACGCAGACACTCCTGAGTTCCTCTCTGAGATTTCTCATTTCGTCCTCATTGGAAAGCTGTCTAAACGCCGGAGCAGGGTTTGCATGAATTAAAGCAGTGTGAAACCACTACAAAGCATACAGAGTGGGGAAATTGCTAGAGCAGTATATGTTAAGACAATACAATCCTCTAAAGACTTGTCACAATATACATGCTATATGAAGACACCTGGTCAGAGTATACTTGAACTACTACTATGAACACTGATTGCAAACGAAGGCTGCATACCATGAACATACACACACACCCACGCAGTATGAGTGTTGTGTATGTTATCGTTTTCTCTCACTCTGCTTTATAGGGCTTTGATCTCACAGATGAAAAGCAAGTGACAACTCTATCAACTCTCTTTTGCAAACGTGCACACTAGGGCAGAAAAATACAGGACTCCAGTCAATGACCATTTAATACAAATACGTAATATACATTCTTTTTTTCTAAAGCCCAGAAAAATGTAATTTACAAAATGATATCAGAACAGCAGTGGTAGTACTACGACACAGGGTAACATATTACAAGATGCAGTTGGTTTGCGAGTGCACAGGTTCAGAAATCATGTATGTTTCGGTTCAGCATAAGCTGAACCTCTCCCCTCATGTTACACGTCTTTCTACTCATGTGCTTCCTAGGTGTATGTATGGAAAATAATTTTGCTTAAATTAAAAAATAAATAAATAAATAAATAAATAAATAAGAGTAAACAAGAGCCTTCCCGCTTTCAGTATAAAAAAATAAACGAGCTGGACATGCGGACTGATGTGCTGCGCAACTGTAGAAATAGAAGCGTATCTGTTTGTGACATGGACAACTGACATATAAAATGCACCAGCCACTCTTAAAAATAATGACTGTTGTGTGAATTGACCTTCATGGTTATGTGATAGTAACCAGCCTCTAGATACCTTACACAGAAGAATGAGCTCAATCAGCTCCACACAGTCAGGTATACAGATTCTAATTTAAACGAGAAAAGAGTGCTGGTATCATATTGGCACTCCATGTTGGCCAACACCTCAAGATAAGCATCAGAATCAACTAGCAGAGAAAAACAGCTTGCTTACTATAAATATGCATATTTACATTTGGGACAATGGATAAGGCATGGCAAGTAAATGATCCTGCATCACTTTACACAAAATGCAGCAGACTAAAAACAGCTGTCAGTGCACGCATATAGTTTACTATGATTTCTGTCAAAGGAGGAAACAAGGCAAACAGTTAGGTCCAACGCCCTTAGCTTCCTGCAAGCACTGCTTCCTGAGGAACCAGTGCTACTGCATAGAGGTGGAGATGGGGGAGGAGACTGTCAGAGAGTGAGGGGAGAGGGGAGATGAACATGCAGGGATGGAGTATGCAAGCGTACTGCTGGGCTCTGAGATGTAAAGATGGGAAGGAAAAGGTCGAAAAGAGAAGGTAGAAGCAGAAAAAGAGAGAGAACAGGGGTGTTGGGGGTGGAAATAGAGAGGACATGGGGGGAGTCAAGCCAAGTGTGTGAGAGAGCAGCATAACAGTGCACCCCAGGGCTGAGTTCAGCAGACGATCTAATCTGTCCAAGAATCACAGAGGGTGATATGATGAAATGAAATGATGAAACAGATATGTTGCACATGAGCACAATGAGCAGGTGTGTGTGTCTGTGCAAAACAGCTATGTGGAGAGAGTGTGTATATAAGCATAACCACACCTGCATAAATCAATGTAAACATGCGGGGAAAGTACGCAGGGCTGGCGCAGCAAGGGAAAAGTCCAAGGGACAACTGACCTTACTCCATTTTATGTTGATGGACCCAACACCCCATTGCTCTATCAACCAACCACTCCAAATTTAGCCCATTATTACTAAATAATTAAATAGGAAAAACATTAATAATAGAACAGCTGTAGCTTTAAATAGATTTCAATTTTGAACCCTGCAAAAGGAAAAGTTCTTTCTAAAATGTTCGACGGTGGTCCCACATGGCCCACAAAACAGATGCTACTAAGCAGATCAAAACCTTGGGACACTTAATGAGGTATGAACCACAACATAGCCTCTGACAAATATAGTATGAAATGAAATGCTTAAGGCAAAAATATGTGCACACTTAAAGCTTACTAGGATCTGTGTTTTTCCATTATTTAGACCATTTATTGCTGGGGCAGGGGTTCCAATATCCAATATTTGAGAGCTGGCAACAAAAAAGGAGGCCATTTTAAACCAGGAAGCCATCCAATTCATGATACTGTTTTTATTACACCAATGTTTGCTACCTGTCTTTCAGGTGGGATTTTCTGACACCGTAGAGCGTGAATGGAATACTTTTTGGCAGCTGACTCTCAAGTCTCATATGACAATGCACCCCGACCCTTGACGCAGCACAAGTGCACACCAATAAGGAAGACCTCTCAAAAAATCTGAGCTCTAATATTACCACAAAACTATAATGTTCAAGATGTTCAACAATTTTCAAGACTCAAGTTAATGTTACACTGTACATAAGGGAAAATAAAGTAATTGTACCTCATAGCTAGGAAAATGTATTCAAAATCAAAAGAAAGTGCTGGAAAGGTGCAAGAACAATGGTATGATCCTTTAACTGCTACCCTTTTTCTAAGAAAACTGTACATTCAAACAGGCTATGCAGTGATTGTGGGTGAGACCTGGCTTTGCATAAGTAATGAAGAGGAATAAGACTGTCCTACATCCACGCCAGAGATTACACTGCTGGCTGCTGTTTCTATAAAAAGATTCACTGCAGGGAGTATGAGTGACACACACGCAAACACACACACACCCTCACAAACACACAGATGGGCACAAAAACAAGGCAGTATATTTATAGGGAAGAAGGTTCTAGTATCAAAAGTACTTAAAAGATCAGTGTCTGGTTAACTCTAGTCACCCAATCACAGATCTGTGACTATTCCAAGCCTTGGCAGACAAACACAGTGAAATGCTGGAAAGATTGTTGCTAGCTCCAAGCCAACTTAAAATGTCTTCTATATTTCCTGCTCTCCTGTTTTCCACTTTTCATTTAGACTGCCTCCTTCCTGGACAAAACAAATAACTCAATGAAGAGTCTTCACAATGTGTGACACAGGAATACAATGTGGATGTACAAGCCTCAATACAAGGGCCAAACACATACTGGCCTGCAGCTTTAAGAACAGCTCTGTGTTGCCACATATTCAAGAGGGAAAGTCCCTGTGCAGGCTGACTGAAGATGATGCATTTTCCACTCCCTACTGACTGCTCTGGTTAAACACAATAGCCAATTCCTATCCCTGCACCAAAAACAGTCAGGACATTTTATTTTCACCTTCTCTGTGATTCAGTAAGAATATTCTGTTGACTATTTTTTAGATGAATCGCCCAATTATTTACATCAGAAATTTGTCAGAACAATTCAAACACTGTGCAAAAACACACTGATATATGCAACATTTTTACTCATCCTCTACTTAGTTGTGTTAAAGATTCTCTACCCACATGGCATGGGAACATTAAGTCAGCTAGTTGTTCAAACACAAACGTCCTTTAAAAGATTTAAGTGCATCTGTGAAAGGTGCACATGTAACATTAAGTTGTACCGTCTTTTGATCTGTTTGACAAATTGGATTATCACATCATGAATCTCACACTTACTGTAAAAGCAAAAGGAGCATCAAACTGTATTCACAATGCAATAGTTTGACATGCTACAGCAATGTAGAAAATAATTAAAGTGGGTGAGCAATTGGTAACACCTTCTGGTCTTGCCAACTAGCTTGCAAGTTCACTATTACACAATAATCTTACTTTTTTTTTTTTTTTACTTCAAATGTACATGTATGGCAGCATGGAGTTTGCAGCACACGCAACTCAACATTACCAATTTTGACTACTTGAACATGTAAACTCTTCTTCGACCCTTGAAGTTCCATTGCTGTTAGAGGGTCAGCATGCCCCTAAGAACTGTCCTCCCACGCTTCTGACCTCTTCTGGGTTGTCCCAGTTGTTATTTTATCCTTGATATTTTCACTGGCAGTCTTCAAGTACTTGAACAAAGTGTCACTCCGGCCAACGTCAAATCAAAAGTTTTGCTAAATGTGAGATGTACTCCAATGACAAAACTTCTAGCTGGGGCCTAGCCTAACATTAGCTTGGTGCTAAGGGTTAGAGGCTTTCAGACCAAAATTAGCACTGTGTTGGTGTGGGCATTTTGCTACAGGTACCAGTGAAAAGATGAAATATGAGCAAGTAGACGTATCAGAAGCCAAAATACTGCAGAGCTGTATATAATACTATGATTTTACAATTCTGGAAAGTTTTCACAGCAACAATATCCATCTCAATAACCACAAGTAAACAGTAGATCTAAGTATTAGGGTTGGGCGATATGACGGTATATACCGTGTGATGGTAGAAATGTATCAACAGGTAGAGATTTGGCAATACAGTTTCCACCGCGGGAGAAATCCCTAAGGCTACATTCAAATAGAACCAGGCGCTGCGGCAAAAATGTCAGTTTTCCCATTAATTTGAACAGGGGTACTGCGTTTAGGCTGCGGCGGTGCGGGCTGCAGGGGGTGCCGAAAAAAAACACAGCGGCCTGTGGAGAAAAGTTAAAACAGAATCAACTTTTGGAGAAACACAACCCGACGTCACACTGTGGAAGCCAATCACCCCGGCGATCAGACCAGCAGACACCCAGGTGAAGAAGAACTTTCCCTGTGTCTCAAATCACGTACTTCCGTTAGTACACTTACATGCAGTACATTGCGTACACTATTTACTTACTTGTGTAGTATGTGAATTTTGACAGAATAGTGCTCAAATTGAACACGGCTGTTCTGCACTTACTGGAAATGACGATAGCAACATTTGACCGCTTTTTTTTTTCAGCTGTGAAGATGGAAGAGAGACTGATCGATTGCCGCCGTGATGACTGTACATCAGCTGTACAAAGACGTTAATCGCCATGTAGTTGCTGGCAAGCTGGGATTGCTGGTTGGTATGCGACACTCCCACACTGCCGCACAACCCTGCGCTGAATCGCAGCAACACCTGATTCTGCCTGAAAGCCGCCTTGGTGTCTCTGATATATAATCGGGGCACGCTATGTAGCAAATCAGGGCTGGATTTTCACGTGATCTTATGAATCCAGCTGCCTCACAAGGTAACATGATTTGGACAGCAGGTCTGCTTACCACATACTCACATGACATGAGAGCGACAGTTGGTGGCGATAATGCACCTCTAAGGTTTGCCAACCGCCACGGAAGAAGAGTGACAAGACAACATGGAGGAGGAAAGTGAAATTTTAAATACAGAGCATGAAGTACGATATGGTTATTTTAAACCATTTCTTAACTGGGTTTACAGAACAATTACTGTATTGTGATACCGTTACATATAAAATTATGTATAAAATTACATATACAGTGATAGTACAGTGCAGTAGCCATATCGCCCACCCCTACAAAGTATTCTTGAATGTATTTGAACACAGTATTTTTGCTAGATGCCAACGCAGTGTTCTCACTGAAATGAATGAGATGGCCGTGGTTTTTGATGCAGTGCTACTTCCGGTCTGAACATGGCTTTAACACGTTCCACTAAATGCCTCTCAGTCTCTGTCACATCGTGCACACCTCTGAGGACATCCAAGATATCCTGGAAAGCTGCATGAACTGAGAAAAATGACACACTGGCCTCATTTGTCTGATCTACAGTTTGTGTCTGAAGCCCCTAATGAGTTACAGAACAGGCTTCTTCTACCAGCCAATAGCACAATATGACCTCCATTACAGCGAGCCTGGAACAAGAACTTGAAACCACAGCCCCATACAGGCTTCATAAATAAGTCTTGATAAAGAACTCACACAAGTAAATCATCTGTCTGAAGGCAATTACCCACAAAATATGAAGAAGGCAAAGTACTAAAAGCAGCATCCACAATAGGTGTAACAGTAGAGTGCTGTTAAAACGGACAGTGGGATGAATCACAACCTCTTTATAGCCACCAGCCTGGCTGTAAAGACAGAAAAGAGCTGAGTGGTGAAAATGCATGTACTGGTCAAAAAGGGTGCTTAGATCCTTTGTGTTAAGTATACTGCCCCACAGCATGCTGGGGGGAAAACAAAGTAAGGCTGCACATATTGGTGAGCAGGGGCATGGTCCCCGACTGACGGACCTCATCTCTTTGGTATTTAGGTATGCCTTTGCTTTTCATTCACATCCCGCACACACAAGCACAGAGACCCATCTCCCCACAGTCCTCCCCTCCCCCTTCCTGTTGTTGCATTTCAATGTAAATGGGTGGATGAATGGCTGCAGCTGGCCAATCAAAAGGCCAGCTCTGGTGAAGGGCCTTGGTGATTGAGATTCAGCCAGGCCACACCACCCCTACCCTCCCCCACCCAACACTTTGTCCTAACACCCTTACCTCCTGTCACAGCTTAAAGCTTACGCCCAACAAGAAGAGGATGGACGGGCACAAGAGGGCTTAAAGAAAACTGATATTGCTGTTTGCCTCTGAAGCAATTTCTCAAAGTGGCAACAAACGCCGGACATATTTTATTTATCTCACAGGGACAAAGGTAGATTATGGACAGAACACAAAATCCTGCTCCATCTCTACAGTGATGGGAACACAAAAGACAAAACTGCTTTCTCATATATCATGGCAACCATCAATTTGACATCATTCTTCTTGACGTCATGCTGGAGGAGGGGGCTGACACCGCAATGGGGGAAAAGTCATGGCAGTCAGTCACGGCAATTTGATGGCTCATGAAAAACAATATTGTTTCAGTTCTTGAACAGCAAAACTGTGTGAACTTATGTATCGAACATAATGCTATATGCATGCACAATGCTATGACACTCGCAGCTAGCTTCTGATTTCCAGTAAAACGACTTCAGTACTAGTGGTATTGTGGACCACCATCAGTAGGCCTAAACCCCACCAGCACCACCACCACGCACCTGAAGCTGTTCACCTAACGTGACAAACAATGGTGTCAATTTGTGTTCTTCTGTACTTACACTTGCTATTTTGAGTGCATACATGTGTTCACACTGACAATTTAAAAAAAAAACTGACAAAAGGTAGTACACTGAGAGTACCCGGATGGTGTACTCATAACGGTCAAAAACTTGAGTGTGGAACGCTGCACACTTCTCACCCTCAATGGTCCCCATCTTGACTACGCCTGCTCTTGCGATCGTCATTTCCAGATAGTGCGCAACGGCCATGTTGGATTTGAGACAGCACTACCCGGTCATAATTCACGCACTACACAAGTAAGTACATAGTGTACACAGTGTACTACATGTAAGTGTACTAACGAAAGTATCCGAACTGAGACACAGCATGTGATACTGTCAGCAAGAATTGCAATGGCCACTTCACAATAAAAGCCTTTTACAATTCTGAAGGCTCTAGCTATGAAACAGGTTCAATAAGTGATGAGCATGCATTAACAGTAAAATATCAGAATAGATTTTTAAACCCCTCACTTTCACTCTCAGACTCTGTGTGTTCTGTTTTATAACACAGCTTATTAGGTTAAAAAACAGCATATGGGTGGGCTACCTTAGCTTTAGATAGGCATGAAAAACCCTTAAAAAAGGCCTTAAGATTGAGGAGGGAAAACAGTGAAGTTAAGTGAGTCCAGGCAAGCAAGCCTGTCTTGTCTTTTTCCCTGTGTGTCAGCAACAGTCTTAACAGACCAGAACAGCCGAGCCCTGAGGAACACACCACACGGACTGTCTCTGCCATCAGCTACCAGACCTGGCCGGCTAACCTCAGAACATTTCCAGTGCCACGTATGGATAATACATCATCCCATGCAGCCTCCTGCTCAGAAGCACATCCAATCAAAACACCAACTGTTGTCTCCAGATTTGCACCACCCCTAATTCATGCCTGCCCAGACTGAGGCACACAGCCATTTGCCTAATAGCATTATCTACTCAGGTTCTTTCAATGTGGAACACATGCACAAATGCGTAGGTGGTTTTTATAGCCAAGACTTTCACCTATTCTCACTCTTCCTTAAGACAAACCCTTGAGTCACCTGTCTGGAATTTCAATAGTAGCATGTCTATGTCACATATGTATTAACCAATAAAATACTAAGAAGATGAGGTGTTGTATTAGGAAACAAATTAAATCAGCAATTATAAATTCACGTGTTGAGTTCACAGCGTGAGACAACTTTGACTCATACCGACTTATAATGGCTGAGCATCTGTGGGGTAATTCAGAACGAACTAGAAGTGTAATTAAATGGTTCCCTATAGGCCTACACTGATATTTCAGTCAGATTGTAAACTCATACCAAGCTCTACAAATCCAAACTCCCTGCCAAACACCTTTTTAAATTTAAATCTTACATAAATCTATTACAACTTCTGTTTTTTAATGGTTCTTTTGTAATGTTCAAATACTCCTCTGTGATACAAGTTTTGAAATTTTCTGAATACCTGAAATTATGATTAAGCGTATCAGCAAGCTTGCCTTGAAAACAAGAGCACAAAATATTCCTTTTCCAAGTTTCGATCAGAAAGATCAAAAGCCAAGTCTGTAAAAAGCCCATTTCTGGAGAAGCAGCAGCATGCCAGAATAGAGAACCTTTCCCTTTGATGTGCAAGAGACTCAGGGAAGAGAAAATATTATCAAGAGCGGTGCAGCGGAAGGCTAGGAAGTAAGCACACGCCATCAACCATCGGGACCTCCTAAACCCTGAAATGAGGCTCTATGGTCCCCGAGGGAAACAGCAGGATTGGGGCACGCCATTTTGTTCCATTTCGCTTAGAGGATAGAGGAGGGGGCAAAGGACTAGGCTGAATTTCAAAGGGCTTCAGATGCCATTTGAGTATCTGCAGAGATTGTGCTGGTAGAGCAGCAGCTATAAAAGATTTACACCACTCGAACACAGAGGATGAGAGGGGAGTGAGAGAGAAACTGAGACAGAGGCAGAAAAAGAAAGGCAGAGACAGACAAAAGAGAGGCAAGAAACAGGAGTAGCCATGCTTGTTTACCTAAAAGGACCACACTCTCAGCACGAGAGGGGGAGGGGAGAGCCTGCATGGACAGAAGGCAGGCAAAGTGGGTGCTGCTGGAGTTGCAGCTCATGTCTTCTTTCCCTCTTACAACTGTTTTATTCTTGTATTTGAAACTCAGGAAGACGGTTCCTCAGCAATATTCAAGAAAGAAATTGAGCAATGTACTGTGTATTATGTCAGCCACCACCTAAGAATCAGATAGGCAACAAAAATCCTTAAAAAGCAACTTATGATCAAGGACGAGAAACAGAGCCATCACTCATGTTTATGCAAACACTTTGTTCACAGCATCATCACAATGGGCAGTTGACTACCTGTGGTGTGATGCACACGGGTCAGCAAATTTTCTACATCTGGGTAATACGGCCATTAATGGAGTCTGAAGAGTTGTGAGACACAAAAGCCACTGGCAGCAGAAGAGCAGAAGCGTAGAAATGTTGCCTGATTTTCTATTACACAAAACATGTAACCCCGAGCTACAATCACAGCATGACCTTTCGGACCCTAGCAGAACTCCATTTCCTGTTGCAGGCAGAGGGTATGGTTTAATTCTCTGGTACTACTCATAGGAACAGGGGCAATATGGGAATCACTAATGGGAACCAGGTGGGACATACAGTTCAGGGGTTTCAAGTAGCATGGCAAGTATCCTTACTTAAAACAAGACATATTTTGACTTAAAACTCTAACATATCTCAATAGGACAACAGTGTATTATTATTGGTACCAAGCTTGAATAAATGTGCTGCATTAACTGTACATATCAGCGACATTTCATTATTCCATTTAGAGGAACACACACCACTATAGGTAGTCACTACTGTCCTGGACTTGCTACTCATGAGTCCAATGCAACAGCCTTAATAGAATTTAACAATAGAAAATGATTCCAAAAGAAAAAAGGCTAACAAGTGCCCGCTACATAACAGACCTGTGGAAAATATGTGTACAGCCTATAATGTCAAAGAACAAAACATTCAACAAATTGATTGACAGACCCCGTGATACAATGATTACACTTCATGTTGAGAAACCACAGCTTCAATGAGATCTTCATTCTGTGTGTGGGTTTATATTACATTCACAATGTATATACATCAGTGATATATGGTGACATTAGTGATCAAGTTTGTTAAGAATTCTGCAAAAATGTCTAGTTAATATTTATATCCGACACATCATAACCTTCATGTATAACAGAATAGGGCATGTGATACCATTTGAATTGAGGCTTTAACTATAGCACAGAGAAATAGGACCTACGCAAGCTCAAGGGAGACAGAGATATGCATCACTGCCTCTGCAGTGTAGTCAACATGAACGCCCCAACAAGCTAAAACACTCTCAGTATCTTGGTGGAAAACACCACCAGCGGCACTGCAGTGTTTTCCTCAGCATTGGTACTGCACCAAAGTGGAGAGCTTCTCCTCTATATTTTGTTTCCTCTACAGCTCATCTCAAATCCCACCATGTTGTGCCCCTTCTGTACATGTTAACACAGAAAACAGGCACGCCACTGAACTAACTTAGGTAATTATGACAGTTATCCATCCAAACAAGTCACTGTTAGTCTACTAACTATATACAGACAATTCCTGATAAGTCCAGATAGCCTGTGGGCATTTCAAAGCAGTGTTCTTTAAATTGTCCTACAAAAGTACACACATTTTCTTAGTTCGGGCAATCTAATTCAATGTTGTGCTTATAGACAGGCTTGAGGCACATTCATTTTACTTTAGGGCTGGAATAGACCAGCAAATGGACAAGACGTAGTGCTTCATGACAGGAATTCATGACCCTGTGCACACTAAACTGGAAAAGCAGTTTAGATCAACAAAATAGGTCAACATTTGGATGTTATTATTGCACTCCCCTGAGAAATGTATTTATAATTGATGTTTGGGATATTGCAAGTGCCCCTTAGTGCTAATCCTGCGAGAATGGAACAAATCCAAGCCTAATATTACTCTAAAACTAACTCTAGATGGACGGTGTACTTTCATTTTTGCTTCCAAACAAGCCTTCTACAACAGATTGTTAATCTGTCAGTACGCATATATACGTGCATGTCTGGTATCAATGTATTTAGCACTAGTTGCTTACTCAAAACATACACTACATTACATTGAATTCTTAAATATCAACACACCGCCAGTGTCAGTCCCATCACACATGGGCAATGACTTACCACAGCTAAATAAAATTGCTAACAATTTAAGATAGCTTACGTTACCTCAGTGTGTAATAGACGAAATGAATGCCTTTTTAAATCAAATGATCAGCATTGCAAAACAACACAGCTAAGCATAACCATAGAAAGGCTACATTCAAGAAGCAGAGGAGCGTGCTAAAAAAATATTTGTGTATTTCCAGTGAAGCAGCATTAACAAATAACCATGAAGCTCATTTAACCTAAGTAAATTATGATATTGCAAGTTGACCTTTGTCGCAACACAACCCGAATTAACCACGGGAGCAGCAATAGTCAGTTTGTTGTTGTTAACGCGTTAGCTCTGCAGAACCAATACAAATGCGACTTACCTCTGTCTGAATTTCCACAAACTCAAATAGCTATCTGAATCTTTAATGTTTAGTCTATGCCGCGATGTTTTCGGCCGATGCTGGATGGTCCCATTTGTTGACGTCGGTTCAGTATAGACTGGTCCGGAGACATCCGCATAAACTCGCGACGACCATCGCAGCTCAAAAAGCAGCTCACTAGAATCGAGGCTAGCGCTAGCTTGTTAAAACCGTGTAGACCAACAAACAGACGTCCAAAGAAGAAAACAATAAAATATCCACGAAAAAATGTTTACAGCGTAGCTACTTTATCTTCATCAAAAACTACGAACCTTTCGCACTCCATTTGTAAAGCGGTAGGCTTGCTTGGGTGAACGTAAACCATCAAAAGATCATATTTTGTTTCGGTTTAATCCTCTCCGCCAACCCATTCGAGCAGTTTTCGAGCGGCCTTTGACTCCAGTGTGTGGACGCTCAAGACGGAAACGCTTCGTGAATGAAACGAGCGTCCTGATTGGCGCTGGCGCTGTAGGCGGATACCGTTTCGGCGTGCGATGAAACAGACGCCATTTTGGATCCACATAGAATCCTGTTCTCGCTTCACAACAAACACAAGCAGGGCGCCAACGTGGCTGACCGTGGTTCACAGTTTCAAACGCAAGAAACCACACTCCATTATATAGTTGGAGACCAAGAAAAGGAAATGGAGTACAGGCATTGGGTGCACTCGTTTTATAAACCTTAAACTGTTTATTCTTGTTGTTTATATAGTCAGAGTTTTAATAGGCTATTTAAAATGCAAACGTTGATGTATACTGCGAAAGGTGCACTGGATAAGCATAAGCATTTTGTGAGGCTGCTAACTAAGACATTTCACACAAACGATGTATTAAAAGCCACTGTTGGCTAACTCACTTCTCATAAAAGTACAATCATGGGTATCTGTATTCACCACATATTTTGGCGCTTATCAAGATGTAAGTTTTGTTTTCGATGGATGGGTCAGACCTTAAACACAAGAGTATGAGTCAGAGGAGACTGGTGGTTATAAAGCGGGGCGTGCTGGTAAACAAACTTGACGCACCCATGGTCAAAATGAAACGCGAAAGGATGAAACGAAGGCTCCCATTGGCTCAAAGAAAACGTCTCTACTCTCATTGTGTTACGTAATATGTCTCTCAAACTGACCTGTACACGTCGCTTTTCACTGCGTTATTGCCTTGATTATTTACAACAGTTATGTGATTATGAGGAGGAGCATTCTGCATGTTTTATTGCTTAAGACTCGACCAGCTGATTTCACTGACTGGTGCTCCTTAGAGGAAAGGCGAGGAAGTCATCATTAAAAGTACTTGCTGAGGTGATTGTTTGGAATGAAAACCAGCAAACTGTTGGTCCTGAATGGTACATGGATTCTCCATCTCAAAACATGGGATAGGTTTTTACACAATGTGATCATATGTATTAATTTTACTTAACAAACCTAATTGGGCCAAGGTCTGCCAAATCCAGAGCTCTACTCAATCAACCAATAGCGCACTCTGCTGGAGTGCTGCTATAGTCTTAACCATACAGTCAGCAACACACTTGGAAAAAATACTTTGAGTACTTTATACTTTTCTCAGGTATCAGAGACTACAGTCAAGTCCAGATAGAGATAATATTCTGATCGGAACACAGAATCAGTTAAGGAGGCGACACTGTATTATTTTCACAAACTATTATCTTGACAATAACCAATCAAAAGCGGGTTTTTATTCAACTGCTCGCTGCCCGGGACAATAATGTATTGTACCTAATCTTTTTTCTAGTCTTATTCAAATAGACCATTTGTATAACTATATAATCAATGGTAAACATTAGAGATTTCCCATACGTGTATCTACATATAGTTACTGTACATTACATATGGACAATCTGCAATGTTTTATGCCTTTTTAGTACTCAATAACATAAGACATGGGTGCTAGTATCCCATAATACTGCCACTCAGCACAAGACAAACCCTGGGACCAAAGAAGCTCAATATTAAGGGCAATTGTGTGCGCCTTGAGTGCGCAGTAAGTGCGCGTCCCCTAGTGTGGTAGACGTGCGGATTTTACTTTCCCTGCTTTGTACACATTCAATGTTAGCTTTAAAAGGTTGGCAGAATTTAGAAGCAATAAAAATCTAGTAAATCTAAGTTACAGTTCACTTACTTACTGACTGAAATATTATGTGATACTGGAGATTGAAGAGCTTACACTGCGTTGCGTAGACCATGCGCAAACGTTTGCGCAGCTAGTAGGTCCTTGAAGAACAGAAAGAAAGGTTGAAGTTCAAAGTTCGAGGCAAAGATGTTTTCAAAGGCTACGAGATGTGTTAAACTGTATTGTTCAATCAGCACAGATTAAACACAGTCTCCACAACAATGATAATTATACAATGACGATAAAGTCAAATTTTAGAGTAAATACGTACTGTTTTTGCTTGCTTTTCCGTGCGCAGGAAGTAGTAGTTCATTTCGAGCTGACATCTTTGCTCGGCTGCACCGTTGAATAACGTAGCAAGCTAGCTCTTAACGGAGGCAGAGGTAAACAAACGTGTTAGAAAACACAATTTTAGCATAAACTGATAGCTATGGCATTGCAGTTGTTTAGATAGTATACTGCATTCAGTGATAACAGACACTATGGCAGCTATGTTGTTGCAGCAGCGTGCTGGCCTTTGTAGAAAATACAGTAGAGGTTTATTTTGGACGCTGTCAAGGCGAAACTCTCATATATTAGCAAACAAGCCGATATCCAGCGATAGTGTTAAAAATGTGCTGTCCAGATGCGCTAATGTCAGTAGGATGCTTCTGTCAAAATCAGAGCGGACACTTACAAGTCAGCCACAGAAACTAATTCAGGTAAGCCAAAATACATCAGAGGTTTAGCAAACGTGATAGTTGGATGAGTGCTTTTCCAAGTACAATCCCAGAGTTTGGCTTGTATTCATGGTTTGTAGTGGTAACTGTTAGTGGTGAGAGTAAAATATGGAAACAACTGTAAAAAAAAAATCAGTGAAGTGTGATCTGTATAACAGTAGCCTCTGATTGAGACCCTTTGCCTTGGAATATAAACTATGAAGAAAAAACAATGGGATTCTGCTTTAGAGGAATAATTCTTCCTTAAGCAGAATTTGGATTTGAAATTGCAATTTTAGTGATCGTTAGTAATACCTATTTACAAATAGAGCCTCCTTGAGCTAGAAATTTGATGAACTTAAATTGTAAGTATCGCTAGGTGACTGTTTTTTTTTTTTTGGTCTACTAGTGACTATCATTGGCACTCATTACCTAAGTGTTAACGGCATTCCCCTACATTCAAAATTAATTGTGAACTCCTTTGGATATGTTTCTCAGTCTGATTATTTTAACAAAGGTGATAAACGTGTTATTCTACTGTGGAAGTTTTTTCATTTGCAATTAGATCATTCTTTACTGCGTCTACACGGTCGTAAATGCACTGTATTGTGGTGAAGTTTTGTGCACATGCAAATTACAGCAATTGTTACTTTGTAATTGTTTACTTCCTCTCTGTCACATTTTTCAGCTAGTTTGTCTCAGCAAAATATGTTGTCCCAATGTTCCCATTTTAGAGTCTTCTCCACAGACCCTTGGGTTCAGGCATGTTGGGAATTAGCAAAGAGTTAATCAGGAGCAACCTGCTGAGAAACCCTGTTGGCTTGGTAAATCTATTAGGTAAACACTCACTTTTATCAACCTTTGTATGTTATTTACTTACCTATACGTATCTATGATCATAATTTACTTACTTACTTATAGCTACTTATGATGAAAAATACTTTGATTTCAGGGGCAATAAACTTCTTCAATACATCTCAATCTAAACAAGAGAAAAAAAAAAGTAATGGACCAAAGGGAAAAACTCCAGAGGAAGATGAAGGTAAGTGATCAATTGCTTCAGCTGCTTGGCGCATGACTTTTCACGTCAGTGCACCACATCTGGCTGTGGTCTCAATTTCTTTCTCTGCTCCTTTTTTTCTCTTCTTTCATAATCCGCCTCACCCCTCAGAGGAGAAGAAACGTCGCGAGCAGGAGGACCAGATGTACCGGGAGCGCCTGCGGACCCTCTTCATCATAGCGCTCATCATGAGCCTGCTGAACTCCATTAATACCAGTGGTGGTAACATCTCTTGGAATGACTTTGTCAACGAGATGTTGGCTAAGGGAGAGGTGTCACGCGTGCAAGTCGTTCCTGAGAGTGACATTGTAGAAATCTACCTTCATCCCGGAGCAGTTATCTTTGGAAGACCTGTATGTTGTGCCGGATTTAATGCAAACACTGCAGCATCGGCACTTTTACAGCAGATGTGAATACTAACCTCTTGTTTCCTGCCATCATGTTACTTGCTTTGCAGAGGCTGGCACTTATGTACAGAATGCAGGTTGCCAACATTGACAAATTTGAGGAGAAGCTGAGAACTGCTGAAGAGGAGCTGAATATTGACATTAAGGACAGGATACCAGTGTCCTACAAACGCACTGGATTCTTTGGAAAGTAAGAGCATGACCTTTCTCAGAGCAGACCACAAAAACATAATCCATTAACTTGGATTATTCTTCTCATTAGTCATTTCAGAAAGAACCAATAGGTGACGTCATTATGTATTGTAACCCTATAGGTTTCTTTTAAAAATGTGGGTATGCTTGTGACTGGTTTATCCATTTCAACAGCTAGACTGGTCAAATTAGCAATCAAGTCTTGAACTCGGATTATCTCTTACTTTGAAGTAAAAAACTAAAAGTAAGACTCAATGCATTGTCTTTTCCTCTGTTCACTTTGCAGTGCAGTCTATGCTCTGGGGATGGCGGCCATTGGCGTGGCTATTCTCTGGTATATCTTTCGACTGGCTGGCATGGGTGGCAGAGAGGGCGGCTTCAGTGCTTTTGTGAGTGAAACCACACAAGCAAATTGGCACGTGCACATTTAGGGTTCTTGTTGCGTTCAACTGATTTAACTAGCGTATTAATTGCATATTACAATATACTTAACAGAATCAGCTGAAGATGGCCAAGTTCACCATTGTGGATGGCAAGTTGGGTAAAGGTGTGAGTTTCAAAGATGTAGCAGGCATGCATGAGGCTAAGATGGAAGTAAAGGAATTTGTTGACTACCTCAAGGTAAGAAACCAGACTCATAGTTATATATGTTTGTCTTGTATAGTACTTTATCCATGTTTTTCTTTTATGTAAAGCACACAATGAATTCAATTTCAATAAAGTAATCTAAGGATGAGGGGAATGTTATTGATGGTTTAGTTTGCCCTTTGCTACAGTATCTACCTGATGAACTGAAGTCCTTTGTCTCTACCATGCAAATCTCACATGAGTAAAACTTGAACTCCCCCATTGCAGTCTATGACTTACCGCGCTGATGTTATCTATTGTTGTCAGAGTCCAGAGCGATACCTCCAGCTGGGAGCCAAGGTTCCCAAGGGTGCATTGCTGCTTGGGCCCCCAGGCTGTGGGAAGACCCTGTTGGCTAAGGCTGTAGCCACTGAGGCCCAGGTGCCCTTTCTGGCTATGGCTGGCTCTGAGTTTGTGGAGGTCATTGGAGGTATGTAAAGATAGCACCAGCAATTAATATGGCATATAGCCGATATTCAATATGAGAGTGGATATTGTTGGTTATGATAATATTGTGATATAGATTAAATGTCTGTTTCTGTGTTAGACTGCAGGGATATACTGAACTCTATTGAAAAAATCAGACTATTAAGGACGTATAAGAGGAATCCCCTTTCTGTCATGGTCATCATATACACATCACTAATGATCATTTCTCAGAATGTTGTTGTGTGTAAATATCATCTTCAAAATTCTGTCACACCAGAGGTATCAAGTTATTGGTAAAAAATATATTGTGATATTTGATTTAAGGTATCATTGCTCAGCCTTTATATGTCAGCCTTATTCGAAAGGCTAATTTCTGAAGACCGATAAGATGCTGTATGTTACGCCTCAGTTTTAATGTGACTTATATTGTGTTTGTGTGTAGGCCTGGGTGCTGCTAGGGTCAGGAGTCTGTTCAAGGAGGCTCGAGGCCGGGCACCCTGCATTGTGTACATCGATGAGATTGATGCTGTGGGAAAGAAGCGCTCCACCAACATGTCCGGTTTCTCCAATACTGAAGAGGAGCAGACCCTCAACCAGCTGCTGGTAGAGATGGATGGTGAGTGAAACTTGGGAGATCAGAGTGGTTTGTTGTCATGAGAGGCAGACTTTTCAGACAGAATAATGAAACTTTGAACTCTTCTTTTTGTGCAGGAATGGGAACGACAGACCATGTCATTGTCCTTGCTTCCACTAATAGAGCAGACATCTTGGACAATGCTCTCATGAGACCAGGCAGACTGGACAGGCACATCTTTATAGATCTGCCCACACTGCAGGTAGTCTTGAGCACTCACAGTTGCCAGCGACCTTAATTAAACAGTGATGTAGTTACTGTACTATATTTAGTTGTATCTCACTGGACTCAAAACAAAATATTCAGATGTAGTTAATCACACCTTTTTTTTTCTTTTTAAATCTGTTAAAGAATGCTGTGATGTGGTTGCAGAGCTGAAGTAATATTTCCTGTTTTTGTCCACATTTGTTTTTGTAATACTATAAAGCAAATTGTGTTGTTTGTTTATTGGCTGCTGCAAAAACACTACATTTGACAGGGAATTCCATAGTTAAATTCAGAATGTGATGTTGATGGCATGTTTTTATAAATGTCAACGTTATAATAAACAGCCTCTGTAAGCCATACACAGGAAATGTAAGCCTCTATTGTTGCTGTTTTGACAATGTATTGAATGATGTCACCACGGTAACTTATCAAACCAAACCAAGTTTTTTTTCTTTTTTTTGAGAGTCATTACACCCCTTGTATTTTGTTGAGAATGCCATTATACATTCTCAAGCAAAGAAACATATAATATTGGGACAGCTCAACTATGTTAATTGTGTAGGAGGTTTAGACAGAGTTTATCAGTTAAATCTTGTTTTATTGTTGTCTCTCAGGAGAGGAAGGAGATCTTTGAGCAACATCTGAAGATCTTGAAGCTGACCCAACCAGCTGATGTCTACTCTCTGCGTCTGGCTGAGCTCACCCCAGGCTTCAGTGGTATCTACACATTTACGGTTTTATCCTCATGTAAATCTATGAACATCTGTGGCCATAACAAAATAATGGCCTGCCTCCATGAATAACCATAAGCTCTTGATCAACAAATATGAAACCTCTTTGGACATCCCAACACAACACTTTTGATGTTTACTGAAATGTCATTCCCCCATATGGTGATCATGAAATCTCTGTTGCCAACTCGCTTTGTCTCTGCAGGTGCAGACATCGCTAACATTTGTAACGAAGCTGCCTTGCATGCTGCCAGAGAGGGGCACAAGTCCATCGATACCTTTAACTTTGAGTATGCAGTGGAGAGAGTAATAGCAGGTACGGTGATGCAAACACCATATTGTGGGAAAACAAATAAATGTCGTATGTCTCAGTTGCCACTCGCTCAAAATCTGACAAATCTGTGTGTGCATGTGTGCGACTTCAGGAAGCGTAAAGAAGAGTAAGATCCTGTCCAAAGAGGAGCAGAGGGTGGTTGCCTTCCATGAGTCTGGACATGCCTTAGTGGGGTGGCTACTTGAGCACACAGAGGCAGTCATGAAGGTATACACACTCCTGTATGGCTGCTCCTCGATGTACTGTATGTAAGACGTGCCCTGTGTAAAGACGACCTTTAACACATAGTTGTATGTCTGCCATATATGGTTATAATCAGAGTAGTCCTATAGATCAAAGTTTTGGCACTTTCCATAGTTTGGCCTAATTGATGCTTGTATTTTATAATTTTATTGGAGAGTAGAGATGAAGTGTAAATTTCCATTACAATTCATATAAGAGGAGCACTCAGTATCAATCTTCTACCAAGACTGTATGTCTAACAATTTTTCACTTTGTTCAAATATCTTGTCAGTCATCTGTCATTTCTCCGCTTGGTGATATGTATCACTACTGATATGAGTGCTTCTTAAAGTTTCTTTTGGTAATTTATATCGATGCAGGAACTGTTTATTATCTCATGGTTGAGCAAATTACCCTAGGACTCTTTTCTCTTTCTCTGCTGGTCTGCCTCATCTAGTATTTGTTCCAGTGGATTTTCACACATCTGACTATGTGTCAGATCCAGGTGTGGTGAGGTGTTAAATGTGTAGCACACAATTAACATGTAGATTGTTATTGGTTGTCAGATGGGTCGCCAACAATCCCAGCCTCAGTACATTTATGAAAGAGTACAAATTATTAAGCCAGAATTATGAAGAAGGACCACTGAGGTCAAAGGTCTCTTTGTACTGTTGACCAATCCAGTGCAGGAAGACAGACTTAAACAAAAAACATTTAATACACAGTGTGATAGACAATTTAAAAAATGTTAGGACAAAAAAGAAGCAATGCTTCACCTTCAGTTCAGTTCACATTTTTAAGAACTCTTGTGTTAAAGTCACAGATAAATCATGTGGTGTGTTTTTCAGGTGTCCATTGCCCCGCGCACTAATGCAGCCCTGGGATTTGCCCAGATCTTACCTCGTGACCAGTACCTGTTCACCAAGGAGCAGCTATTTGAGAGGATGTGTATGGCTCTGGGAGGAAGAACTGCAGAGGCTATCACCTTTAACAAGGTTACAACAGGTACACCCCATCTATTGTACATGTACAGTATATCCACTGTAATCACAGCCTGCTCACATGCATATCACCTTCTTCCAATGAACGCTTCTCACTTATCTATGCTAATAAAGCTGATTGCTTTCAAGTAATTTCTTCATAGCTTTCTACTGTTGTTTTACTTGTTTTGAATAAGATGAAACTATGAAACAAGAATTTTTAGAATTTGTATTTTAGGAGTCTTGTTCCAAGATTTTTGCAGCATTTGTAGAAAATGAATCAAACATGGAAAACGGCAGTGGGAACAAGTCGAATGATCTGTTTTTTTTTTTTTTTATTTGTCTTGAAGGCTGGTTCTCAGACAGAATGAATGTGTATCAGTGCATTACCCTGACTTTTTTGGTTGCATTATTTTGATAAATTGTATAGTTTTTTCTACTGATCAAATATCAACTCTGATCAACACTCAACTCTGAATAGGATTTTTAGCCAATCTAAAACGCAAATTGCTGACAATCCAAATGTAAATACTCTCTCATACTGTGTAGTATAACTTGGCACCCAGTGGGGTTCTCCCCCAAAGTTAATTATCCTCAATCTGTGCCCCCAGGAGCTCAAGATGACTTGCGTAAGGTGACTCGTGTGGCCTACTCTATGGTGAAGCAGTACGGCATGTGTGACAGCGTCGGCCAGGTCTCATTCCCAGAAACAGAGGAGCAAGGTGCCATTGGACGCCGTCCTTTCAGCCAGGGCCTGCAGCAGCAGATGGATCACGTGGGTTCTAATATTGGATTAGTTCTCTGTTAGCCTGCATTAGCACACTGTGAATGTTGACACAATGAGTTTACAATCACCTTACAGAATTGATTTTTTTTTAAGCTTTTAGCTATCTCAGTAGGCCATAATGTTATTAGGTGTTCTGAAATAAGACTAGTTATCTTCTCCCTGTTAACTTTACCTAGAACACAGTGAATGTTGTTGCATGTCATTATAAAGTGTAGATTTGACAGCACTTGTTGTTCTTTCAGGAGGCTAAGATGTTGATAGCCCGTGCATACAGGCACACAGAGAAGCTGCTGCTGGACAACAGAGACAAGCTGACACTGGTCAGTTGTTCCCTTCTTTGATCATACATTTTGTGCATTTAGACCGTAGCCTTTTGCTATCATTGAGCACAGCACTTATGTATTACCTTTGGTTTAGTGTTCAATTATAAGTCACTAGTAACTAGTTAGGGGTTTTCTTTCCAGTTGGCCAACGCGCTGTTAGAGCACGAGGTGGTAAACTACGATGACATCGAAGCCTTGCTGGGTCCTCCCCCCCATGGGCCCAAGAAGATGATCATCCCACAGAGCTGGTTAGAGGCTGAGAGGGACAAACAAGACACAGGAGAAGACGAACCTCCACCACCCCCACGCAAACACAGAGAAGCGGACGTGGATCCACAGCTGATGTGATCTTAAAATGTATGTCTCAAAATTATTTTCCAGCTGCTGCATTTCGTCGGGGTGATCAGGGGCTGGGTGAATTTTATAAAGCCTCGCATTGATTCTACACTTTGAAGCTTTATATGCCTGAAAGTGAAATCATCGTTTCTTAAAACTTTGCAACCCATGCAGACATTTGTGCTAATTAACATTTGCACTTGTTTTCCAGTTAGCTTAGATCATCTGAAACAGGCCTAAACAAGCCAGTGCAACTTCGAGGATTATTTTGGGAGGAATCCCATCATTTTTCCTCATGTGCTTACTGCACAGCCATATTATTATGCCATGGCAGCACTAAAACAAGTCTATTTAAACAGGAGGTCTCTAAACTAGTCTAGGAAAGCCCTCTAATCAACATTTACTGTATGTTCAATCAGCAATTATATGCTCTGTCTTTTTTTCCCCAAACACTGTGTGCTAATACCTGAAACTGACGTGGGATCATTTTCATGCAAACATACTGTAGCATAGGTTTGGATTCAAGTATTACTTTTGAGAATTTGTTATTTCACATCTGCCAATGACAGCAAAGCCATTTGTAACTCAAGTCATTCTATAGTGAAAACAGTTGACTTTAGGGGTGATTTATCTACTTTGTCCAAGATGACATGTAACAAATAAATTTGCAGTCATTCAGGTGACTCACAACATCTACACAAACACGTTACTGTCCGCATTATTGTGTTTGGTATTCAAATGAGCTGCAGTAAATCATTTTAACAGATTGTAGTTTGGATTGCTGTGGGCATTTGTGTACATTGTGTGCAGGTTTTTCTGACTGGACTGAAACAGGAGTGAAGGAACAAATGAAACTGCTCTCCATCAATGAGGAAACTACGTTTTACATTTTGAAATACCCCTTTAAGTGGCAGATATTACTCCAAACACCTTGGTCCTTCTCTCACCACGAGGCATACAGATTGTGTTAATAGATGAAACAGGTTGAGCTGGTGTTTTCTTTGAAAACAAGTCTTTGTATTAGGGACTGTGAATTGGTCTGATTGCCACAAGTGAATATGAAGTCCCAAAGGATGATGATGTTAAATATTAAAATAAATATTTATTTAAATAGTGTGTTGCTCTTTGTGTGGTATTTAATTTTAATGGTGACATTTATATATGTATGTGTACGTATGAATTCTGAGTAAACCTAGCAGCCTGTGAAGAAGGTCTTATTTCATAATGAACAATACACACTAAATAAAAGATTTGCATTTATTCTGTAGAGAAAGTAAAATCTAAATTCAGTGAAGATATTTATAAAAAAAACACATCATTCAAAGTCTTAACCTCCAAACAATTAGATTACAGAATATTGTGTGGTACAGTATGTTTTGTTGAGTAATATTTTGTGCTGAGATGGCTTCCAGAAAGATGAACAGAGGCTGGAATGGAGGATTTGTGATCAAAAAACAAACAAAATCAATATCAAAGCAAATTTATCTTATAAAACAATCACTTATATAAAAAAAGGGTACATTTAAAAGATGTTTTTAAATGTCTCAGGCTTGTATGCATCATTACTGAGCAATCCAAGTCTGGTGAGAAACAAAACCAGACATGGACAATCATTTCAACACACATTCTGTTTGCCTTGTTAGCATGCACGCACTCCTTTCCACGTGGCTGTTCATGTCAACACACGATTTTACTGTCTCATTTACTGTTCCTGAGCTAACCACAACACTTTGCAATGAGCCATTTTGTCAGTCGTGTCCAAATGATCCTCAATATAACCTAAGGCACATTAGATTAAAGGCCCATGGTTTAGCATAGCATTTATTTTTCCATGGCACACTTTAGGTCTTATCCTGGACTAAAATCTTTTTTGTCCAGAAAATTACCTGAGGCATGATCCGTGTCCCTAACTCGCGGTGAATCACACAGGTCTTCTGTCTGTGGGGTGCTGTCCACCTTAACGTGGGTCATACATGTTGGCCAGTTTCTTAAAGCGTGGTCCCCAGTCGTTGAGGTAGTCGTAGTCTTGGTCTCCGTCAGAGCTGCCTGAAGCAATGGAGCTCAGGCTGCCTGCCAGTGAGCCCTCTCCCTCATAGTCATAGATCAGGGATGTGTCGTATGGAGGCACGTTAGGATCGTTGTCTGCAGCCTCCAGGCCCTGAGAGGAGAAACATTACACGTTTTTTTAGTTAATACCGTGGGAATGCTGTTTTATTGTAAAGGAACATAATTTACTCTAGAAATAAAATTATTATTATTTTATTTTGAGTCTCTGAAATTATAAATTATATAAATATAAATGGGGTGTGTGTAGGCCTAATGGGGTGAGATAACATCCAATACAAATAAAAATGTTGTTTAATTTAGTAACATTGTTATTAGCTGTAAAAACACTGCAAACGCTTCTGCACTTTTTTCCAGTAAAAAAAAATAATGTAATGAATGTTTAACATTCACATTTAAGACTAAGGCTATTAATTTGGAAAGTCCAATAACAGAATAACTCCACAATATGTTATTTGATATATAAAAGCAGGAAATAGCATTCACATATTTAAAATGTTTTTGTTGTTGGTGTTGTTGAACCTCTGATGTCTCACCAACTTCTGAAACCAAACCTACACCCTTGTGAGTACTCCACCGATTTACTGATGGAGCAGAACCAGAGATATTGTCGTTTTTTATCCACACATTCTTCTTAGTAAATTCCTGTGTTGTATTTTGAATTTTGGTGTTGGGTATACCCTTTTATGTAACTTTAGATTATGGTTTGTGCCTTTAAAATACATTTTCGTTATGAATTGTAGGTAAAACCGGGTCATGGTAGAAGCCTCTCACATCATTGATGTAGTCCTCAATGTCTGTGGGATCCGCAGGAGGCCTCCGTGGGTAGGTAGGTGAGGGCAGGTTATGCGGGGCATCCTTCCTGAGGGGCTGCTTGCCTCGAGGAACACCAGACCCTGGGTAGTACGACCCCGGGGTAGAAGGTGCATCATGGGGATTCCACAGCAGGTCAATGTTAAAGGCATTCTGCAAGGTGAGAGGAAGAGGCTACAGATTGACTCTGCATGTACTTACGAATACAGAGATATATGCATAAACTGGAAAAACAAACAAAACAAAACCACAATAACAAAAGTGAATATATCAGAATCCGTGGTGACACACTCACACCATCAATTACGATTCAATACCATTAAGTTACTATTAAAAACAACCAAGACATCTTGTCCTGTTGTACCACTGCATTCCTCAACCCCAACCATTCATAAATATTCCACATCCATAATTCCTGCACCCACACTGTAGAAACAGCATCCATTTTAGCATGACCACATTATCGTTCAGACCTCCTCTCTAGCCTTACCTCATCCTCCTCACCCCCTCCTTGCTCATCGTAGTTGAAGACATTGTCACGGATGTCGTCTTCTGATTCCCCAACAAGCAGACCTGTTCTTTTCTTGAGATGGTGGCGTCTCCCACAGGTGGTCACTGCCACAGCCAGTAGGAGCAGCACTGCAGTCAAACAGAGGGAAACCATCAAATATCAATTAATTAGTTTTTATCCGGCAGCGACTAACAATTCTTTTCATTATGGATTAATCTGATGATTATTTTCCTGATAAATCAATTTATTATTTAGTCTATAAAATCTCAGAAAATAATGAAAAATGTCCATCCAATAATCACAAAATGATAAAAAAACAGAGAAAACAGAATATCATCATATTTGACAGTCTGGAAACAGCAATGTTTTGGTATTTTTGCTTGAAAAATGTAAACAATTAATCGATCATGAAATTATTTTCTGATTATTTTTCTGTCAATCAACTAATAATTACAGCTCTATCTTATCAGTGCATGAAATGATGTAGTCAAGGTTTTTGAGTTCCCAAATAACATCTGTAACAGATTTGTATCAAGCCCCACTACATGTTTTGCCTATCAAACTGGTGATGGCATCAGTTATCAATAGTTTGTGATTATTTATACTGAATTACAAAAAAAGCACATCTTCACGAGTCATTTATTTCAATGTAGTGTCACCTGTTTTAGGAATCCTCTTGACAAAAGAAACAATGTCTAATATGTTTTTGATTTTCATCGGAAACAACTGAAAATGTCTGAAACTTGCTGTCATGTTTGCTTAATTCTTGTTGGGGAAAAAAAAAGACTGAATGGCGTGTTCAAGATGAGACTTACACAGTAGGAGTGCAATACTGGCCATGATGATAATGAGGGCGATGAAGCTGATTCCCACACTGGAGCCTAGGACAGCCCCCGCCTCAGACTTACAATCTCCAAAGGAGTCACAGAGACACACAGTGACATTGACCTGAGCATAAGCACTCAGAACTGGGCTGCCAGAGTCCGACACCAACACTGTGACCGCATACTCTCCTGCCTCCATCTCTACAAGGGGCTGCAGCACAGCGTGAGTATCTGAAGAGGGAAGGAAAATGGAGCAAGGGAGAATGGTGTGAGGTCAGGAGATACACGGGAACAACGTTCATGCAGACTCCACCCTCACCCCTGATGAGCTCTCCTTACCGTTGACTTGGATAACAGTCCAGTTGATTGACAGATCATCGGGCATTTCAAAAGTGAAGGGTGCAGCATGTGGGGGAAGGTCTTCATCCACAGCAGTCACAGCCAGACCAGAACCCGTCCGGCCTGCACCCCTACACACAGAGCCACTCAGAGGGAAGAGCTGAGGGGGGAAGTCATTGGTCTCCTTCAGTGTGATGGCCACTGTGGCTGTGGTCGACACACCACCAGCATCTACACAGGAGAACATAAATACACAGCAATGCCACATTAAGTTACAACAGCTTAGTTAATGTTTATGTCTGTTAAAAGCATTGTCTATGACTGACTATCTTTCTTAAAGTGCAAACAGGTCCATTATATTTTTATTTTTTTAAGTCTTTCATAGAAGAGGTGTAAAACATGCCACGTGGGGTAAGATATATATTTATTTCACCTGGTTGGCAGTTTAAGGGGATAAACTGACCTGTAACCATGACAACAGCTTTGTAGATATTGTTTTTAACATTGGGAGATCGCATGTTAAAGGTTCTCTTGGCAGTAATGTCTCCTGTATGTCTGTTGATGTCCAGCCACCTCTCAGGATCTCTGCTAATCTCGTACCTGCCACAGAGCGCAGAGGACAAGTTACAGACACACAAACTGTCCAACTAGTTTACTTGCGTTCTTAAAAATACTAAAATACTCCTCTTGTTTTGTTGCCGTACCTCAGGTCAGAATGGTCAGGGTCAAAGGCGATATTGCTTTTCAGTAAAGTCCCAGGAACCACAGACTCAGGGACCACAATCTGTATGGGGTCCTCCCTGAAATGTGGAGCTTCATTCTCGTTCACAACAGTCACCACCACGGTGGCGGTGCTCACTGGGAGGTTGGGAGCCTTGTTGCTCAGAGGATTGAGATTTTCCACCGTCAGAATCAGGTTGTACTCAGCCTGTGCTTCATAGTCCAAAGGCTGCGTGACAAAACAGAGCAGGAAAGGCCATTTGTGGGAGGAAAACATTGCACTACACTGTAGTTAGATAACAAAGAATTAATGATACATCTATATGTACAACTAATTTACCAACCTGCATAAAGGAAAAGCATGTAAGCAAGTAAGCATATTTGTCAGAGTAACTTGTAATTTAATACTGAACCACTAGAGAGTGTTGTTGAGTTGGGCAACAACTTGAGCACTTTGAACATTCAAAATGGGTGGTGCCCCAGAACAGACCTGTCAACATTTCTGAAAACATACTGTTTTTCCTTAAGCTAGAATCTAGAAAACATATGGGAACATTTAATTTGCATGTCGCTGGGATGTAAAGCAAATGTATATCAGATTTATTACGAATGGTGTACACTTTCAAACACTGTCTGAACAGTCCTGGAGCACAGAAATAACTGCTTCATACTTTCTTTATGGGTCTGTAAATTCCTAATAATTTCCTAATAAGTTCATAGTCAAATTCTTAGAAAGACCCATGGAATTGTGCAGTAATTGGAGGTAAAACAGAGACAGTGTTCAATTGATCCATTTCCAATTATTTAATTCCAATTAACTGCTAATGTCACCAGTGCACAGCAGGTAAGTTGGATGGGCAAAAATCTCAAACTAATTTACAGGCAAACATACAGTATAATTTAACATATGTGGAGAATAAAGTTGCTGTTATAAAATGACTAATGAACATATATTTATTTGAATTTAAAAAGAGCAGTTATTTCATGCTTATAAACTCAGCATAACTAACTAACTTAATTCTGACTAAAATATCTGTGTCACAACTTTGCATAGTTCTTTTTCCAGGAAACCTATAAGAAATAATTAGGAAAAAACGGACCGATAAAATATAACTTTACGACAACCTCTTCAAAAGTCATCAGACAAACTACAAAATACATCACGGTCAAGTGGCTCCTTTCCTTAACTCCTGAGAAGTTTGCCTTTTGGACAAAGATTTTCTTTGGGATGAGATAATCTGTGTATTCTTATATTGGGCGCCATTCCTTACCTTTTGTTAAATCAAATTTTTGCATAAAGTGGAGAAGATCGTCAATATCGACAAAACAATGTTAATTAATGTGAAGATAAAATAGGGAATCATAAAGCCAGATTGAGGAACAAAGCTCATAGCAATCATTTGTCTCATTATCCACTTAAATTTGTCAGTGTGACTTTGGATGTTTGGCATGAGTCCAAGCATTTGATCTCCCAATATAAATGGATGACACCAAAGTCACTGTTGTCATTCTAACATCCAGCCAAAATGTGGGATGGATACTCAGCAGTCACCAGAACCCCTCCCCCACGCTCTCTCAGTTAACAGCAGATCAGCAGACTGTACCTTCACCACTGTCAGCACGCCCTGGTTGGTGGCAGGATCCGTACTGATGGCAAAGTTGCCGTCAGGGTCGTTGGAAATGAAGTATTTGGCCTCCCAGTTTCCTGTTCCACGATCATCTCTGTCTGTCACATTCACCCGGCCAATCTCGTTGTCCTTCCTGTTCTCCACTGCTATCATTCTGTACTACAAGCACCACACACAGAACACAGATCAAAAGATTGAAACCAGTGTGACAAAATGATTGTCATAATATATAGTTCACTGAATTAACAATTTATATCGAATTATTTAACAAAATATGAGTTAAGTGTTTTAAACGGCAATTCAAAATACCCCTCCTGTATTGTTGTCTGACACTCACCGAGTCAGGGCTGAACTGTGGGGCGTGGTTGTTGATATCAGATACATGTATGATTGCCACACCGTCTCTTGTTAGTCCCATGCCCCCCATATCAGCAACCTGCAGTTTTAATTGGAAACTTTTCACCACCTAGGACAGAATACAGCACATTTTAGTGAAATGTATGATGATCTGCAAAAATCTGCATCTTAACCTTGACCTGCATTTTACCTCTCGGTCCAGGCCTACATCTCTTGTGTAGATGGCTCCTGTCTGGTTGTTGATACCAAACATAGTTTTGGTAACAGCGTTGGCAGGAACGCTCTCCTGGCCAATGATAGAGTAGCTCAGAAAAGCGTTTTCTGTCATTGGGTCATCTGCATCGGTTGCTAACACTGACATCACTGATGTGCCTGTCAAAAATTAATCGAAAGCTTCGGTCAGCTGGAAAGATCTGTCAGAACGAGTCACAAATATATGTGACATACAGCATGTGCTGAGGCTGCAGGACTTCACCAAAAAAATGTCAAACTTTACAAAACATTTAACAAGTCTTAAACCGTACTATTCTTAAAATGGAAAGACAATGTGCCTCTAGGGGGAAACAATTAACATGCAAATGAGTCATTCATTTGGTATTAGTTGTGATCTGTTATTAGTGATGCTATAATCTGTTTTGCTCTGCCTTGTTCAAGAACAGGTTGACTGTGTACAAAATCGCCAATGGAATAATGCAGCCACTGATAAATGCCATCTAGGATTTGGATATTTTACTTAAACCTGCAATAACTGTTTTATTTTTTTGGCCACTTGGAGGCAGTGGAAACAAGCTGTAAACACAACACTGACATATTTGATGTAAGCTGATTTGGGCAAACTTATTAGCAAACAGCTGCTTGCAGTTACACATCTAAAACCACAAGTGACCCCTTTCACATACACAGTCATGTGATCCATTGTTAATATAAAAATATTGATTATAGCAGCTTTAAACTGTCCTACGGTATACTATAGTTTCAATGACACACTGAAACAAGTTATGAAACAGTATGGGAAAAGTGTTCAGTCAAAGCTACTTTATAAACTTTTGAAGCTGCTTCAGGAAGAACATTTAGGACTACTTTTGGGAACATTGTGGTTCAAGAAGATAAGAAAAGTTTGTAATGCAGTATGTAATACATGGACGTACCTGGGACTGAGAACTCAGGGACAGTGCCAACAAACAGGCTGTGGGTGAAGGCAGGTCTGTTGTCGTTCTGATCCAGCACCACTATCTCTATGGTGGTAGGATTCTCTAGTCTCTCTCCACTGGGGGACAGCGCAAAGGCCTTCAACTACACACACACAAACACACACAGAGATACAACAGACAAACATTTCTTAATAAAAACTGCATTTATGAGATTGTTGTTTCTTACTATTAATTACCACAAATTACTCATGCATTCCACAAAGGAAACATCCAACAGGCCGCTCAAGGTGACTGTGGGTATTTGTGGTATCTGTACACAACATGCTGGAAATGGCAGAAAGACATGTGCAGGATGTTTGGTTCAACATCATGGATTACATCACAGTCATCTGGTCTGAAACTCTCCCAAGATGCCCATAAAGGTCCTTAGAAACTGACCTCTGCCTGTGTGTACAAGGATCTGAGACACTGATATGCTTTAAGACAAAAATGTGGACCTATGCTTCGAAACAGGTTGTGTAAGGACTCATTGAGTGCATTGTGGCTTGTGTCAAGTACTTCTGTTTGATAGTGCTTTAAAACACATTTAAAGTGTCAAGGGTGATTTAAAATGTTACTCCCATAAGTGCTCTTACCGTGAAGCTGTTGTATTTCTCTCTGTCCAGCGGCCGCTTGCTCCTGATTACTCCTGTTTTATCATCAATCTCAAACAGATTCTTGGGCTCCTGGTCCACCCCCGGTCCCTCTAACTTGTAGATCACCTCACCTGTAAAGATTTTGTCCGATTTGATCTAAACACATAGAGGAGATAAAGTTGATGATCATTGCAACCTCACGGGAAGGTGGGGGGGAGGATTGCAAACCATATGCTGTAACACCAGATGTGAGTGTGTTGACAGTTAAGGACCTTGAGACGAGAGTGTTTAAGCTCAGAGAGGCCATTGACTTAAGGCAGGAAATAAGATTCTAAACTAATAATGGCAAAGAGTCTATATTTTATGCATTTTGCATTCACTTCAGCTTTTCAGCTGAAAACAGCTGCCTGCTGCATCTACAAGTGCTGATGAGAGTGGTAAGAGTGACTCAAAACAGTTGTAAACCCAAAACAATACACTTTCACATACACGGTCATGTGATCCATTGTTAATATAAAAATAGTAGCTTATATACATTATACGGTATACTTTGACATATGGTCTCTGCTGCATTTTTATCACCATGTAAAAGTGACCAATATTTCTCCTTGTACAGTAGGATTTATACACTCACTGGTTGTCTGCGACAGCCTTAAGACAACATTTACATTTCACGTGTCTTTTAAACGCTGGTCTGTGCTGTGTGTAATCATCTGTGATGAAGAATTACAATCCATGTGAATGGCTGTATAGCGCTGTGTTTAACTGAATGCCGTATTGTATAGCTCTATACAGTTTAAGAGTAATACACAGCCAGCAACCTCAGCTAATGTTCCCCGTTATGTTTGCCAAACACTTTTCTTGTAATGTGAAATAAGTACGTGACTGTAAATATTAATGATACAACATTAATCTAACATTTTGCATGTCCAAGTATGTAAGCTAAGCCGCCAAACATGATTATATTAGAATGAACACAGTTCACACAACAGTCTGATCTTACATTTCTCATATATATATATATATATATATATATATATATATATATGTAGAGAGAGAGAGAGAAATCTCTGAGACTCCCCCCACCACCACAAAAACAAACAAACAAACAAAAAACAAAATATCATACCAGCTGGTAGATGAAATTTAGCAACCCTGTATTAGCTTCAGATAAACTTTCAAATACATGTTTGCACAGAACTGTGGATTTTGTCCCCCATCACTTACATTGAAAGCAAATTTGGATATGATCTTTTAATGGCCAGTAGGAACAGGAGGAATGATTACAAAAAGCAAAATCTGTTTCAATGTACATATTGGCACCTGACTATTGTTTTAGACAAACTTGAAAAATTGTGAAACCTACACGTTAAGTACAATTTATACCAGAAATGACACAGCAGTTACCCACTGATGAAATTCTAATGTGAAAAGCTATAATTGGACATTTTTACCTGGACAAGGTCTTCGGGAACCTGCTTGCTATTCTCCAGCACTCTGATTGGAGGGATGATCCAGTCCCTCTTCACCCTGACCACTCCCTTGCCTTGATTTCTCCATGGGTAAAGGGCCTGAGGATCTAGCTCTTCTTCATTGTGATGAGGTTCTGCAGAGATCCACACCTGAAGGAAACAACGGCAGTATGAAACTCACAAAAGAAAGTCACAGGAACATGCAGTTAATTAGACAATAACACACATCACACTCCACTGTTTAGACATGGAGACATAATGTATGTCAGTAAGTGCAGTTTTTGATTCCAGTAATTCTCCTTCATGGAATACACAAATTATGTCATTATAGATATTTGCAGCTGTTTGAGACCATGTCAAGAGTCTCCCTCAGTGCTATAACATTCCCAGTGGCCTGATGAATGGCTGTATGCTAGCTGTAGTGCTGAGGCTGTCTGTAATGTGGGATTGTCCAGGGCAGACGGGCCACAGCTTCAGGTTTCACTCACTAATACATGTCTTTGTCAACTTCCTTTGATCTGGGTGCAAATTCATCTCAGGACGAGGAAACACAAACACTTACGCTCATGTCACAAGCCCTCATTCACCACATTGCTGTCTTGACCACATTCACACAAATACACACAGGCACACACACACACAACAGCTGTCGACTATGGATTTAGATCCTGTTCTTTCCCACCCGCGTTCCCACTCACACTCACAAATTCCCCTTTATGCTCAGCTCTGCACCTGACTGGGAGTTTGGGGTCACCTTACGGATCTGCTCTGCTGTAGGAATTCCACAGACACACTCATATACAGGCTTTCTCACACACATGCGCTGATATACATCAACAAAACACCCACCCACGCATAAGCATATATACACATTTCCGTAAGTTGCTTCCTTCTTCTCTGTGGGAATTCACTGGGTTCAGCATTACTTCCCATATGTTTAACAGCTCAAAGGCATAATCCATAGAACCAGAAATAAATGTGGATGTATTAAATTGCCAAAAAGCTTTATCTGTTATATTTGCCTTTATGTTTTCACTCAAATATAACTCACTGTTGATGAGTAACCTGTTTCAGTTGATGATAAAGTGAATCACTGGATACATTTGCGAATACTTTGTGAATGGCCTGTGATCCCTGCCCTGTCTCTGGGGCGGGTGATCTGATATACTGATCCTTTGGCACGCTGGTGGACAGTGCAGGCAGGAATGGCAACCATGGCTGGCATCTGCAGGCCGAGTCAGAGGGCAGGCTAATCTTAGACTGTTCTATATTCTCGACCCCTACCTATTTAACTTTTTGTCGCCATCGTCATCTACACTCTCAAAGGGATGTTTACATTCACATTCCAGCGGTGCATGTCACCCACACAAATTCATCCTGATAGCCATCTGCTTTCATACTTAAGACTTCTGCATATATGAGTTCTCAAACCTCCACTGGCATAGCACACATTCTGCATTGTTACTTAACCTCAACATCAATAACAGCTGCATCACTTCTAAGTTTGCCTGATTTGTGGACACTTGGGCTAACATGACCACATTTTTCTAACTGGAACTTTGAGAATGCACACCCAGTGAGGTGCAGACCAGTGTGAGCTTCAATGCAAATTCATCAAACTTAAAAACACATTGCACAACTCTTCTCCAGTACACCATGCTTTATTCACCAAATGAACAAAAGGAAATTTAGTTCTGAACTGGAACCAACCTCTGATGAATGCAAGAAATCCAAAAACATTTGTTGAATAAAGCATTGTGTACAGGAGTAAAGGTCTGCTATGTGTTTTAAAGTTTGATGGACTAACGTGACCACCTTAACATTATGTACATCAACTGTACTGTGGTAATGCTGAAGCAAACAACAACAAAGTGTTCCAGCTTTTCCAGAATATAAAACATTAAGAGATCAAGAGAAGTACCAGATAACCAACAACATTTGTTATTTCCCACACTTCTTTTTCACACACCTTATATCATTGTCTTGTCCTGTCCCTTCAATCTGAATTTAAGATGACGCTGCATTTTGGATAGTGGCTCCACCAAGTATCTGCCTCTGTTATAATGTTTTTACCAGAGCAAGATCCGGTAACACCAAAGTGTCATGTTACCAATTAGACCAGTGAGAGCTTTTTCTGACAGGCTGAGCGATGACACCACACACACATTTACTGTTTTAGAGGTTTTTCCCAGAAACTTTTACAGCTTGGTCTTTCACCTTGAGCCCTCACAGAAGTATTGACAGCTTGTTTGGGGACGATATGCCCTCACAGCAAGAACCATTAAGCACGCTGTTGCTGAGGAGTGTTCGAGAAAGTTGAATTCTTATTAAACTTATTTGTTAGGTTTCAAAACTTGTCAGAAAGAGATATGTAGGGGTCACACATCAGCTACACTCAAACATATATTGTAAACCCACACTAACATTCACCATGTGCTGATAACTTATTGGACACTTCATGAGCTGATCAGAATGGCCCATCTCATCATGTCTATAAACTACCCTAGTTTTAGAGCATTTTAATGACAATGCAAATATTGGAAACCATTAGCATCAATTGATATTTTGGTTGTTGTTACAAGTTTAAAGTAATGGTATGGGGTTCACCAGAAAGTGAGATATTTTACAAAAATGCTATTTGCCATCTTGTAGCCTAACATTTGAATTTATTAGTAAAAGCACCCCCCTGAGAGAGTCCTGTGTAGAGGAGTATGTATCTCTGTTCGTCTCTGTACTAAATCTCTATTGGCCTGAGTCTCCTCTGCAGATATGTGTGAGTGGACCAGTCGTTCAAATAACAGACTGTCTAGCCGAGAAGTAATGCCGGCTAGCATGCCTGACAGTCCCTTCGGCCACAGGGCTAGAGGTCGCACAGGTGGCCCTCTGGTCACTTCTGTTACTGGTCCTCAGGCACAGACATTCAAGCGGTCAGTCACCAACAGTACTGGTCCCACACCCATACTCTTTGCTAAGTCATGACTGCCTGGCATGGGCATGGACCCTATTTATGGTGCCACTACAAGTGTGAGTCCCCTTTGTAGCAGATGTCTGAGCTTTAGGAATGCTGAGCAAGTAGGACTCAATAGAGGCATAAACATGGAGTTACTGAAAAATGTATAAATGTAAATATGTGCCAAATTATTAAGTCTTGGGTTTGAATATGTCACTCATACAGTATATATATTTTTCAAAAAAATGAGAAATATAAAGGGACATTTCATAGGGGAAAAGGGGTTCAAGAGGTTAATAGAAATGAGTATAAATTTGACAAACAATTGAAAGTCTAAAAATACAGTCTTTACCATTTTATATAAAATACTTAATACTGCTGCTAGCTTCTTCTTGTGCATGACGACTAAAACAACAATTGTCACCACTTGGTCTTCAATTTCTCAGTCCGTAAAAAATAATGAGCCCCCTCCAAAGAAAGGAAAGGAAATTGACTTCAGTCAACTAGTTTTTATGATCTGGAAGTTGTCTCTCTACCCTTTCCTCCCTGTGAAACCCTAGTCAGTGTAAAACAGCCTGTAGGTCTCCATACCCAGCAGGACCTGTGATTCAGACTTTAAATCCTCTGACTGATTGTTTCCGATGAGTGAGACCTCAGTGCCAGCTGGCCACTGCTACAGACTCTTGATTTGTACCCGATTTCATGGTTCAGGAGCGGCCCACTCCTCTTTCCGCAAGGAGGATTACAGAGCGGGACAAATGGCATCACGTATGCATCTGGGAACAGCTGTGGCTGCTGCCCACTCCTCACCACAACATACACCCAGCAGGCCCAAACACTGCCTAGTTCAAAACAACACCACCTTACTGAAAAAATTAAAAGAGCACAACTGAAGCAACTGGAAGCAATCAGGTGACACTGATCAAAGCCTTTGTATTAGATTGCTGATGGCAGCTGCTGATGGTTAAATTAAATTCATTCTGATTATTCATTTATTAGTAAAACTAGAAAAGAATAATATATCTGGTCTATGATTTGTTTCCAGAAATAAGACAACAATTAATTTCTTGTTTGTGTATTTCCCATATGTGAGCTTTTAGCAACGGTTGTTTAGCACATAGCAATTTGTCCTCTTCCAACATGGAGGGAAAACTGGGACTTGACATTCTGTTAACGGCCACTATTAAGGAACACTCCGCCAAAAGAGTTTTCAGCCACTGTAGTCTTGAAAGGTGGCTTTGAAAAGTTTACAGTTTGTTTCTTAGTGGAGGATGGTAGCTGTAGTCTAATTGGATTCACAGCTGTTTCAATGGATTCCAGTGGCTTCGCTGGACGAAGTGTATTTAGCGATTTATTGAGTGAGAATTGATTGGAATGGTTAGAGGGTTTTTTTTTTTGCTGTGATGCTGGGTTGCCACTGGAGTCCACTAACGCTGCAGTTCCATGTGAGGAAGACAGTTCTAAACCTTTCAGAGCCACATTTCAAGCCTTCACTGGGTTAGAATTTCATACTCAAAAGATATATTTATGGTGGAGCAGATTGTTTCCATTTAATCAAAATTACAGCACAGTAAACAAGCTGAAAGAGACACTTTTTGTTATTTGGTTATCACCCCTCTTGGACTTCACCTCTGGCATTTGAAGGTGCAATATAACCCCGTATCAGCCTCACCACACAGAGCTTAAGTAGTTCTCCGATATCTGCATCCAGCCCGAGGACAGGGATCCTGAACCTTAAAGGTCGTGCTTCAGGGATTTACGGATCTTTTAAATCTTTCACAGGGTTATTTTTATATGTAAGGGCATAAATACAATTATTACTGAGGTCCTGGGGATTTGACCAAAATATCTTTTGTGTAATTAGGGGCTTAGGCCACTCTGAGACAAACTGGGTTTTCCTGTGGCTGTGTCAGTGATCTAACACTCAAAAGGTCAAAAGAAACAATATATATTTTCAGTGATTTTCTCCACAATCAATTAGCCATGGAATATGAAAATGAACCACAAAAGCAGCATAAATTCACCATAAAACCTTTCAACCACACAGACGCTGAAACTTTTAACAATTGACAAGGTCAGAGACACTTCACTGACTGAGAAATACTGAATTATTCATTTCCACGGCTATATAGCATCTGCAACATTTACAATGAATTATAGAGCACATCATGGCTAGACTTCCCTCAAGAATCACTGGAGGCCAACTCACTCACCCTCCCAACCTGGACTCTATTACTACTCCAAACACAGAGAAAGACTGATGGTGGTTGGAAGTGCTGTTGGTAATATGTCAGTTTACATTGTCATCCATTTTAGTTCTCATAATGGTGTCTGCCGACAGAGATCTAATGATGCCCTGAGCTCTGTGTACACATCTGGAGTCTCGTCCTCCTCAAAACACTTCATCATCCTCTTTCCAACTGGGATGAAATGTTTAGATCAGCCACAACCTCTGATTGCAGAGTCAGTTTAGTGCCTCTATTGATGAAAATCAGTTGATGTTAGGTTGAAGACATCACTCAGGTAAAAACATAAACTGCATATTTGAAGAGCAGGGCAGCTAAAGGTCAGTCTCTAGCCAAGATCACACACTGAAGGGGCAGGAAGCGTAAAGTCTTGGGCTAAAATTTGGGGGCTGAATCGAGATCCATACAGCAGGGGAAGAGAGGGGCTAGTGGAGTACCTTTACAGCAGCCTATCCAATCCATAAGTTCAATTACTTATTACATTTTTTATAGCAATCAGAAAGTGGAGAGGGATATGCCCTCCACCCTAGCTCTATTGCTCAGGCACCTGTGCTTTTATAGAGTCAAAAGTTAAACTAAATCAACATCAAATCAATATTTTGAGTCTTCTTTCATCCATTGAGGCTGTGGCAGACAGCTCACACTGGATATAACAGAAAACAAACACAAAAGTAATTCAACGCAAAATATTTTGTTCATTTTAGTCGACAGCAGCTATGAAGAGATGATGATGTTTCTTACCTGACAAAGCAGAGTACCCAGCACACACACCATCAACATCTGTACCGCCATCTTCAGTACCTGCACTCAGAAACTCAGTATGAACAGACCCCTGATGACCTCCACTAAGAACTGGGCTCCTGAGCGGCTCGACTGGGCAAAAAGGCCAAACTCTCCAACCCTGAAACCTGTCCCTCTCTTTCCTTCTCTCTATCCTCTAGCAGTCTCTCTCTCTCCCTCCTTTCCTCTCCCAGCGTTTGTCTCTTACAGCTCCTCCCTGTCTGTGGATGGGGTATGTCTCACAGTCGTGGGGTAAGGGGTTAGAATTTCAGCAGCGGCCCTCCCATGTACCCCAGCACATGTGCTGTCACTCACAGGCCGATGAGAGAGAGAGAGAGAGAGACAGAGAGAGAGAGAGAGAGAGAGGGAGATGAAAAGAGAGGCAGGGCAGCTGTTGATGGTGTAGACAGAAACAGTGTCTACACCAGCTGAAAGTAAGTAAGTAAACTTTAATGAACACTTTTCGAAACAATAGTGCTTTACAGAGATACATAAAAGAAAGGGGGAAAAAAGAAGGAAAGCCAAGACACATACAAAGTAGGAAATATGAACAGTCCAAAGATTTTCAGTCTGCAAAGATATAAAACGGAAAAGCAGAAAACAGAAGCTGAAATGTTTAAGATTTATTCTTGAAAAAATTATCCAATGAATCCATTATCAAAATTATTGATGATTAGTATTTCTGTCAGTCGACTAATCAATCAATCAACTAATCATTTCAGCCCTACACAGAACTATTCTACAACTTGCAGATACATCCAAAGGAGAACTTTTATCATTTTAGATTGAAGTCAAATTGCTTTCTTGACAACAAATGATTATACTTTAAAGGTTTGGAAGCAAACATCTATCTCCATTAGCCCATGGTAATAAGTTACAACTATGGACTACTTTCAGTTTTTTTTGTTAAAACTGAAAAACAACTAATGATGTCAATCCTAGACCTAAATTGCCACAAAAATCAATTCAACAGATCCTTGACCACATCGATCTGTTGACATCTGTTGCTGCCACACTGAGAGGAGAATAGAAGTAAAATGCTTCCATTTACAGGCCCCACTTGACAGCACAACATACTCTTGTGTTTACGGTCTTAAGTAGCTTAGTGCTCATTTTCTTTTTAAATCATTCTTGTCCGGATCAACCTTCATATCGTAAGGCCGCATACGTAACCTCCCTGGTCCAGTGCGGTCTGTGTCGTGCCCTCACACATTCAGAACATTCAGCCAGAACCCTTTGATGTCCTGCTATTTTGAACACTCAAAGCAGGAGATGCAGGTCTATGGTGCTCTATAGGTGATGTCAAAGCAGGTATTGTCATGTCTGTGATGCTTAAAATTTGACTGAAACACTGCTGGAGTACAAGTGTTTTAGGCAACCACCTCTGCTGCAAGAAGAGGCGGTTGTTGTCCACCTTAGAGGGAAAAACAAATGAGAAAGTTAGTTTACTCTGTTAGTTATATGTCCTCGGGGAACACACAACCAGCAGGAGAGATGTGTTTGGCATTATGGGGAGAGTATGGAGTCCAGATCTCCGAAACGCTACTTTCAACACCCTATCAGCAAGTCTGCTCACAGGTCAAAGGTCGATACGGAGCTTTAGAAAGTAAACAACTTCGGATCACATTGGCTTCTCTTTCACCTTTACTTGCAGGACAGACACCCATTCATGTTAAAAAAAGTGAAGACTAATGGGGGACATTAAGCACCACTGCTATAAACAAGGAATCAGCTACACAAATGAAACTCTAGTGTCTCCTGTGTAACTGCACATTCAGATCTCATGAATGCACAGTTACACAGGAAACAGAGATACTGTTGATGCTACAGTCCAGAAACTCTCATGCTAGAAAGTAGAGCAGTGAAATAATTGAGTGTGTTGGCAGGCTGACTGTGCGTGCTGAGTGGGTGTCGGCATGTTTCCATGTGTCCGTGTCTCCATGAGTGTGTGCATGTCTGTGTGCAAGAGAGGGAGTTCTGGTATAAAGGGGTGACTTTACAGCACCTGTCTCTGTCATTTCAGGCAGCGGCAGTTGGCAGGAGCCACCCTGATGTTTCTCTTCCTTCACCCCCCCACCCACACAGACCCACACAGACACACACACACACACACACACACACACACTCACACACACACACACACACACACACTACCCTAACAACAGGCTCTCATACCAGAGTGCACGCAGACATTTCATGTGGTGCTGGAAGAATATAACCTCGCTATTAGATAGTCCAGATCAATGTTTTCTGTAAAAGGGGTTTAGGTGTGTTTCTTATAAATAAGACCAGGTCCAAAGGTGATGCTGAAGTTTAAAAGTTCAACCAATTACTGAAACCCTTTCACATAACCCTGTCTACAGTTTCAGAGACAGCACTCTGCTGCCCACTGCCGGCAGAAATAACACACTAACTCAGGGAGATCAGCTGTATGATCACAATAACGGGACATTAAAGTGGACAAGCTGTAGCTTGCAACTTCTGATAATTATTTCACAGCAAAATGTACCCTATTAAAATAAGATTGTACCCATAATGGAAACTATATTCAATAATCCTTAGTTCGGGATTTAATCGCTGCATTATTGAATAAAGCTCTGCTCTATACCCTCTTTGTTTTGTAATGAAAAGAATCCTCTTATTACTTAAAGGAGCATTAATTGATTTTTTGGCCACTTGGGGGCAGCAGAACAAGCTGTAAACACAACATCGACATATTATCAGTGGTGGAATGTATTAAGTATTAAGTATTGTACTTAAGTACAATTTTGAGATACTTGTACTTTGCTATTTTTATTTTCTGCAACTTTATACTTCTGCTCCACTACATTTCAGAGAAATATTTTTATTCCACTACATTTATTTGGCAGCTTTAGTTACTAGTTATTTTACAGATTAAGATTTTACATGCAAAACATATGAGGAGCTTATAAAATATGATGCAGTACTTTTTTATTAAGCTAATTAGTACTTCAAATTGGCTACACATTGACAAATTACAACATTAAGTAAAAATATCCAATAACAGTGTATTATGAATAATACAAAACTATGAAAGGAGTATTTATGCATAATGAATACTTTTGATACTTTAAGTACATTTTGCTGATAATACTTTTACTTAAGTGACATTTTGCAGGACTTTTGCTTGTAATGGAGTATTTTTTGACAATGGTATTTCTACTTTTACTTAAAAGTAAAGGATCTAGATGCTTCTTCAGCACTGCATAGTTAATGTGGCAAATGTGTTAGCAACAGTTGCCTATTTACACATCCAGCAGATACAGAGCAACTATCATTAATTTGGAGTCTGGTTTCTGTCCAAGTCCAATATTCACTTCACTTTTCGTGGAGAGATGGGAGCTGTGAGAGTGAACCAAAACAGTAAAGTTTCAGGCCATAAAACTGAAACAATTTGTTGAAATTGCTAAATGTAGAGCAGCAGAGTCAGCTGATAACTCTACATTGTCATTTGAATCCTTGTTAATAATAAAACATTAGTGCAGCTTTAAGGACACCTGTGTGTTTTCTTTTAGGGCCCTCATCTCAATGATTGTATTTATATTTTTGTATCCTTCGCTTCTCTATAAGTTTTTTGTTGTATACAACCTTTAAAATAAATTTCATTTGAAATTTGACCCAGATTTTATGCTGCAGTGCCTTGAGTTCTCTAGGTCACTGTACTTGCTTACTTGCTTTGGGTGATATGCTTGATCTGCTTGATACCAGACTAGTCATCCAGAAAGAAAGGAAGACTTAGTCTATTCCAAATAAAGCTAGTAACAGAGTTATCTGCCAAGTCAGTTAACAGTTCAAAGAAATTGCCAGTATCAGAGCCTTCAGTATTTTTCTCTTTGGCAGAAAAAGTTCAACAAGTTTGGACAATAACATTGCATATTTATGGATATTACAAACAGCAACAAATGTGCAAGTTAATTATTAAGAAAAGAAGACGACATGCAAAGGCAGCATTTGTGCACTGCACCACATTGTCAACTTTGAATTACTGAAGAGTATCAGACCCAGCAGAACACGATGAAATGAGATCACGAGTTTCAAAGGCTTGTTCGTGCGGGGTCCCACTGAGGCGATAATAAGCACACAGACTTGTGGTGCTCTTGAAGCGGCAGCCCAGTCACTACAAAATATTCTTCTGAACACACAGGTGCCTCGGAGCCCCACCGATCAGGAAATAAGGAACCCAACCTGGTAGCTGTCTGGCTCACCAGGCAGACAGTAACACTATTAATGATGAATATTGGAGGGAGGCAGAGGAAACCTGTACTGGTTTTCACACTGACACAAATGACCGGCGCAGTGGTGAACCATCTGGAAATCTACTGACGATGATTTCTGCCTTATTTTTAGAAAAACAGACAAATCCCCTCCTTAAGGATTGATTAGACTTTCACAATTCACAGGATGAAATCTGCATTGGTCCCATATTTGCTTTAACGAGGCATCTTCATATAAATACTAATATTTATTTCTTGTATAGACACCTTCATGTATCTATATGCCCTGTTTTGCTTCACTTTGTGACTGTTCCAGCTTGTGTCTCTTGACCTTTGTCTGGTAACAAATAATTCAACCATATCTTGTGTTGATAAATTCATTAGTTCATGCTAGTTTTCTAATTTTGTTCAATAAGAACATAACAACCCCTTCTACAAGAAAGCTAATGCAACTCGATTTATTTATTACTTTAATTTAGGGTCATCATTAGGGTTATTTTTGCCTGCTCGCCTCCTCGACAGGAAGTCAATTCCAATGCCAACAAAGTATTATAGCCTCTAAGTAAGTGGCTAATTAGGCCACAGCTCTAACACCCTTGAAGTGCACTGCAAAGCACTAATATAATTTCTGCATGTATAATGTAGAAGTGAAACTGGATTCATTAGTGTGAGTCATTGATTGGCTGCCAAAACATTTGCCAAAGTTGCACTTTAGCAAATTGTACAAAATTGTAAATACAATGAGTATCAAATATTTATTATAAAACAGAAAAGGTTTTGTTATATTTACACATTAATTTAAATAATAAATACACTTGTGTCCTATCACTTCTTGCCTTTCTTTGCTTAAATTAAATTACGGTAAATGTTGTATGATTATCATTGTGGAAAATAGCAAACCAAACAAATAAATGAATAAATAAAAAACTAAAAAGTGAAGTAGTATCTATTCCAGCATAGGATACAGAAGACTGAATAAGACATTTTACACTTGATATACCGCACACCTTTTTTTCAGTCTGTGCATCAGTTTGTCAGTTAGCCTGTGGACCTCTGTCTACATATGTTTTTTGTGTCTTTTTAATCCACCCATAGAAGAAACACCTAAAGAGTGTACTGTGACTAGCCAAAATCATGTCTTACTCTGTTTCCATGGCAGTATTTTCTACTTTTTGCAGCAAACGTTAGTTTGTGCACCTGCAGAGGGCAGTGTGAGACCATGTAAGCATTCGGCTGGAGAGGAGAGGAGAGGAGAGATATGAAACTTGAGGGTTTGTTTAATAAGCGATCCGTCTGAAGTATAGAACAAATAATGACCCTGAGGATGGAGAGCAAAATATTAAGCAGAAAAACAGCAGACACTGACTCCCAATACAACAGTCAGACAGTAAAGTACAGTCTGCTAATCAAAATAACACAATCACAGACACAAAAGCCTTGTGACATGCACCACTATACACCATACACACAGGACAATACAATGCACTATAATACTCTCTGCATTATAGTTAGCTAGTCACCTTGTTTGCTATGTCTCTGAATATGTATTTGTGTTCACGTCATTTACAAATCTGTAACTTCTTTGTCAGTGCAGAAAAACAACAGTGACTCAAAAGCCTTGAACAGCACAATGTAACATTTCCAAAGGTAACAGTGAAGGGAGGTGAGCGTGTGAGAGCAGGAGGTGGCTGGGTTACTGCAGCTCTGCCTTCGCCCCAGTCAGCCTCCACCAGGGTGGGTTGCCAATTAGAGCCAACACATATGACACACTTGACTCCCCCGCTTGAACCATGGCTGGAGATAATAGGCCTCTTCCTGCAGCTCAATCGATGACATACTGTCCCAGGGTGGATGTCAACGCACACGCACACACACACACACACACACACACACACACACACACACACACACAGTACACTCTTTCTTTCCCTCTCTCTACCTCTTACCTGTCACATAGTAAAATGTCAGCTTTCTGTTTCTTACACACAAATATACAAGCAATACACGCACACTCACAAAATTTCTGCTCTCTTTCTTTCTCCATCTTTTTCAAACCAAAAACAATAACTTCCAACTAGAAAAATTGAGCCTATTATTCACAGTGAGATAAGAAAGTAGTGCAAACCCCCCCCCGATGCACAGTGAAGTTATGTGTATTATATATGTAGCTAATCCATCAGCTAAGTGTGTACATACGTTTAGCTAACCCCACAGGAGGCATCTGGGCTGTGTGAGGGCACCTGAGTCATGGGGATTACAGACATTACGGTAATGGATATCTGCTGTGTACAGTAATAGCCAGACGGCTTGCGTAAACTTGCTCTCAGTAGTCAGGTCTCGACATTGTTGTTTCTGACTTGCATCTTGATTCGGTTGTTAGACCTTGGCTATCAAATTCAATGCGGCGGGGTCATAGCTGGCTAAGAAAAAGCACAAACATTGCATCAGTGCAAATTCACAAAGCTCTGTGTGATGCAAACCCACTCATATAACATCATCCCCTCACTTGCTGAGCCTGTAATGCTCACTTTCTCTGGAAAAAAAAATGTGTGTGAAAGTATGTGTTTCTGTCTGGTTGCCTCAGTGTGAAAAGCAGTAAAGGGAGGAGAGTTTGGGAGTCAGCGCTGCTCTTTGCATGGCCGGGGGAGCAGGAAGAGGAGGGATGGAGAGAGGAGAAGCAGTTGAGGGATGGAGAAGAGTGGAGGAAGGCCTCTGCATGGCTTTTTCAATTGGGGGGTTAGGATTGAGGAGAGGGGTGGATGGGGATGGGTGTGGGATGGGAGGTGGTTGACAGTTGTGTGCGTGCGTGAGCCTAATCTGCCTCCATCAACTGTCAGAATCGGGGATGTCAGGGCTACCGAGGCTCCTGGTCCTCCCTCTTTCTCTCTCTGTCTGTCCCTCCCTCTCTTCACTGGCAATGTCATGTTGTCAGCCCACATATGCTTGTCTGCAGTGGAGGGGAGTGGGGGTAGGGGATGTGTATGTGTGTGTGTGTGTGGGGGGGGGTAGGATGGAGGGGACATAGGCACATGGGCAGCCTCCGTCTTTTTCCTGTCGCTGTCGACACTTGTCTTCTTGCCTGTGTGCTGCTGACGTTGTTGCCTTTTAACCCCTGCAGCTCCCCCCGTCCTCTCTCTCTGCTGCTCTCCCCTCTCTGTCTCTGTGCATGGAAAACATCAGAGGCGCTGCTTAGTTGAGTGGAGGATTATACTCACAGGGCTTTTACTTCTGGCAGGATTTTGTCTCCCTGCCTCTTTCTGTTCACTTAACATCACAACACATTGTGTAGCCTCTTTAATTTGGGCAGCATGGTGGTGTGTTGTGTACGGGGACTGTCCTCCAGAGGGTTTGTACTCACTCAGCAGTGATGCTGTTCTGCAGTTGACACTGAGCTCTGACCTCACAGTGCTGGGGGTGGGGGTGGTGGGGCATTTCACTACAGGGAGATGGTGTGCTGGTTTCTGGTGCTCACAACAATTAAGAAATACGTTTAAAAAATTGAAACGGCAACATGTCTTTCCAGTAACAGCGTCCACTGTAATTAATAGATGTCACTTAACCTCAGTTTGTGCCTCTTACGATGTATCACCATGAGCTAAGCATCTGATTTTCAATCTTTGAAAAACCCACAAGGTTAATCAACATCTACCTCTGCTCTGAAGGTATTTCAAAAATCTTAGAAGACTCTTCTAACCATCTTGATGAAAAAATGTCCCATCTGCTGCATGATAAAAGTTTTGCCTATTTTTCTTAATCAAAACGGTAGCCGGAAATGACATACCTGTTTTTTTTTCATCCAGATGGTTCGAAGGGGCTTTGAAGATTCTGGAAATACAGTCAGAACAGCAGTAAGTGTTGTTAAATTACCTTCTGGGTTTCCTTTTTGTAAAATCAAATGCTTAGCTCTGTGACTTGAATGCATTTGTCAGTTCTTTGAACACCACAAACAAAATTCATTTTTTTTTAACAAGGAAGCAGAAATCCTAAAACCTGGACACATAAATACAACATCTCTCTCACTGGCTAGATACCACTAGAGGTATTTGAAAAAATATACTTTTTTTGTAATTTGGGTGAACCAGTCCTTTATGAACCTTACTTTTGATTGTTATTATGGATATAAAACAATCCAGTCTGCAGTGTTTGATTTTTCACCAACCATTTTGTGCTATTTTTGTCATTTTATTGTATTTAAAGGTGGTGCTTAACATATTGATAACAGATTAAAATGTTTGTATGTTTTAACTTCACACGATACAAGGGTTTATGAACTATAACTACAATTTTTCCTTATAGGCTATGCTGTACTGTATGTCTGTATGTACATTTATTTGTAATCTGCATGCCATTTTATGTAACTGTGATAATTTTGTAGCTTTGAGTAATACATTTAGTTTCTGTGGAGCCTTTTAACATGATTTTAACATCATTTTCATCAATGTGAACTGTCCCTGAAAATTAAGAAAATAAACCGGCATCACTGAATCAGCTCTCTTCTCTGTGGAATTCTCTCATCTTTTTTTCTTTTCTTTTTTTTTACTCCAGATGAGAAACCATTGGGCTCATGTGTCCTTAGCAACAAGAGGCCCATATGCGAAAGACAGCAGTCAAGCGTTTATAGCTATATGGGTAACAGTGCTCTTGCCCCAGCGCCCTCCCCCTGGCACCTGCCACAGGGGGCTAGGAGACTACCTGTCAATCAAACTCAGATGACACCCCCCCCTCCCTTCCTTTCTTAGGACTCACAATGCAAGTCTTGGCTAACTCATTACCCCCNCCCCCCCCCCCCCCAATCTCCAACTTCCAGTTTCCACACAAATATGATATCTCTACATCGGAGCGCACCGCCTCCCTGTCTCAGCATGCATGTTGCATGTTAACCATAAATCCCATGAATTGTACAGTATGTCTGCATGAATGGATTACTGTTCTGTAGACATTCAGCGACACGCTGCAGTTGGGGGTCCTTACTGAGCTGAGCTACAACCCTGTCTGACGATTTCTAGTCTGTAGGATATTAATGCAGAGCAGCTTTAACCAGGAACAGATCAAGTCTCACTTTAAAGCCTCTGCAGACTGCTTGTGAAAGGAGTGATTTGTGTTAAAGAATAATAGTGCTGTGCTGCCCTCAGTGATTCCAGTAACTAGGGAAATGTCTGGATCGGACTTTTATTTGTATTTCTAATTAATGTTAATATTTTGCCTTAGCAATAATATGTATGATTCATAAAATGTGATCAATGCCATGAAGCTTTCATGAGCAAGCCCTGTGCATCTACATTTAATTTTCACACACACATCTGCACACAAGCACAGAAAACTCAATGAAAACTCTCTGTCACACACTGACACAGACACAAACACACACATGCTAACACACATGCTAACACACACACACACACACACACACACACACACACACACACACACACCCCTCCTGGCTATGAGTACCCTTGCCCCGAGTGCTCCCTTGCTGCAGTCTCCATAGCAGGCAGGGAGACTGTCTGAGTGCTTTATGTTTGCTGTAACACAGAGTCATCATTGTCAGAGCCATTGATTGGTCAACAACATAGTGATACACTGTAGATGGATAATGGCCCATCTTGTGCACAGTTGCTGCATTTTTCTGGACAGCCAAGGAGCATCTGTTGTTGTTTTTATTCCTGTCTCTCTTTC
>LKNJ01000135.1:310042-334409 GCA_002120245.1 Maccullochella peelii | reverse complement strand
CCCCCCCCCCCCTCCCACACACACACACCCTCGCAGTTTGAAAACAATAAAAGAAAAGCAATGTGTCTTGTTCAGCTACTAAATAGCTGTCTGGTTTGTGTCTCCTGAGGTGGTTGCACATCAGTGGCTTGCCCATCTATCAGGCCAATGCATGGCTCTCAAACCTCCAGGTATAAAGATGATAAATACTCCACCCCTTGAAAAGGGCATGGAAAAAGATGGATGGATATGGAAAGAGAGAGACAGTAACAGATATCGAAATGGAGTGATTGGGGGAGAAAAGGCAGGAGAATTGAAGGGGAAAAATGAGGAGAAATTCAAGATGAAAGAAATTGAAGAACAACAAAGAAGATGACCAACCAAAACCAAAATGTCACCAGAAGCCGGTTGCACCTGCTCTTCTTAAGTTCAAACTGAGCCTATAATGTTTACTAAGTGGAGATTTACGCATCTCCAAATTAAAATGGGCTGCACCACAACTAGTTTTTACATAAGGATTAGTTGTTACTATATATTTACACCCACTAACTGCCAAGTGTAACCGTTACGTACGTAGCCAACTGAACCAACTTACAAAGCTAACGTTAGCTTGCTAATAATGCATATGACCTGTTCAAAGTGAAGACTAAATATGAACTAATATGAAATACATATCTGACCTGACACTTGATCAAAATATTTTTTAATAACGATATAAACTGGGAAGACATAAAATCACATTTCACAAAAATTTTGTAATTTGGGGTCAAAAATGACCCCAAATTACAAAACAAATGACTAAATGACTAGCTAAATAGCGTCCGCTAGGTTAGCATAATTAGATATTTCTCTCGCTCTCTAAACTGTATCAATACAGCTAAATCTGAAACACATATATTTATCCATATATGTGTATATAAATAAAACAAAGTCATACATTTACAAAGGATTGGCAGATAAATTGAATATATATTTTAGGCCTCATATTTAGCAGTATTATGTTACAGTTTGTGATGCTGCAGTGACTTACTTTTGACTGGACAGTGCTACAGATGTTTCCTAGCAACCAATTTACAGCTAACACATTCCTTTAGTTTTAAAGGTGCAACCCAATTTAGGAAATCACTAGTTTGAAGCTGGCTAGTAGTTACTAAGAACTTGAGAAGGACTTTACACACAAACTTAGTGATGGATTTATGAATAGTTGGTACAACCCAGTCCAGGCTCCCTGTGCTCTTCCCCTATTCCCTCTGTTTGATTAAACAGTACTTTCCCCCCATTCCCACTTATCTGGGCTGTCACTGCATGAGGGAGCTATCTGCTGTGTGACTGGCAGACTACTGCCTGCTGCCTCTGATAGCATTCCACTTTGGTTAGGTAAATAGGAACTTAACTGAACTGAGACAATTTAAACAGTCTAAATGTAAGGAGATTAAAACTGGCCAAACAGTGGCTGAGCACAGGGATGCATCGCTGCAAGTTATACACTGCTGCAAGAATGAGAAACACACACGCAGGTATGTGCACGGCACACACAAATTTCACAGGCAAACAGAAAGACACAAGCATCAGAGACGCTCAGCAAAAGACACACAGCAGAGCGAGAGAACTAAAGCAGCCTTAAGTTGTTTTTGATGCCTTGGTACCCTCTGACCTACAAGATCACTGTATATGCATGCAAAATCTCCACACACACACACACACACACACACACACACACAAACAGATACAAATGGAAATGGCATGAGGCAGGCAAAGCAGGATGGACCTGGGGACAAGTTTCTGCCTGGACGCCCTCATATCCAGCCAGTCCTGCCCTGCTCTGCCCACAGGCCTTTCCAGACTGGCCAGTCGAGTGAACGACCTACCCTGACTCTAACACTGTGTGGCAGGGGGACCTAGAGACAGATGTTCCGTGCCACTGGCATGGTGCAGACGAGGAGACGGTATCTCATGTGCACGCAGTATATGTGTCTCTGAAGACAGAGGGAGCGAGAGAGACAGAGAGAGGAACTGAATGCTTGAATGGCGTTGTTGGGAGGAAGACAGGAGGAGCAGTAGTGGGTGGGTGGTGGTGGTGGTGGTGGTGGGGGGTTGTAAAAGGAGAAATAAATCAAGTCAAAGCAATTTGTGGCAATGGCTGCTGCAGTGTCATTAGGAATCCCGTCACGCAGCAGCTCCTCTGAGCAGTCAGCAGACACAGGTTGACAGCAGGCCAAAGAAGAATTTTAATTTTCCCCCCTGTCTCACACACAGCTCCTACCTCAGATACATTTCCTAACTACTGGCCCACCCTGCCAATAGTGGCCTTCATACTCATCCTCAACACTGCTAGCCCTTCCTGGGATTGTTATTCAATATGATAACAACACATGGTCGCTGCAAAAACATGGTTAAATAGTTTTAAAAACATTACATTTCCTTGTAATTTTAGTAAAGTTTCACTCAAAAGTGACAAATCAAGGCAGAGATAATTCATCGTACTTGCAGTACAGCTTCTGAATCAGTAATTGTCATTTTATTGAATAACACAGATCATGACATTCAATATAATGATAATTAAAGAAGATTTTTTGGAACCAGATAATTTGGAATAAAAACTTTCTTCACTTTATTTAACTTTTAAGGTTAAGGTCTAGGTTGATTATCTACTACATTAACTACTTATAAACATCAACATTTTTGCAGTATATTCAGATCAACCTGCCTGCATATAGACATGCAGTCCTGTTTCATAAAGTTGTTCATAATCGTAATTTCTAGGAGACAGGGTTGAGATGTGGCACAGAGCTGGTGTTATCTGGTGATGAAGTGAAGTCCCAAAATGGTGTCTGACATGGTAAACATGCATGAAGTTGCACTTTTCAGATGTGAAATGTAAAAGATAACACAACGTGGAAGTTTTTCCATTTGAGAAAAAGTTGCAATAACTGCGGGTGCCATCAATGTTGTTACAACCACAATGAGTAGAATCGAATAAACTGTCCTTTTAACCAAAAGTAATCTCACACAGATAACTAAAATTAATGACACAACATGATTGAGGTGAAATAATTTGGTCGATAACATTACAGATGACATTACATGGTGCGTTTGACCTTTTTTTAAAAAAAAAAAAAAATCAGTTATACGTGATAGAGCATCTCTTATAGAAGCAGCGCACCGAGCAGAGTGATATGGACACAGTGTGGATGTGTGTCAAACACACAACCAACAGATCCAATCAGTGTTATGAGAAGATAAGCAGCACAAAGGGAGAATGTGGTAATAACGCTGCCTGAGCAGAGCAGGGCAGAAGAGTAATGCTGCACATTTCTCCTCTAAGCTGCCACTTTAATGAGCAGACAAAATGGCCACCATTGAATAATTAATATGCGGGTCCATTAACAAGGCATTAGAATGCATTCTATCTCTTATTGATTTTTTTTCCTGTCTTTTTTTTCTAGTTGAAAACTTTTACTCCATCCGTAGACCACTCTGCGTCCAGCGCTGGCGAGAGTGAAATATGGCTGCTGCTGTTTAAATGTCAGCTTTGTAATTACACATGGAGCCACGAGCTGGGCAATCCCACGGCCTGAGGGCCTCTGATTTGTGGTCAGGCACTGATGGCAACAGCACAGACACATACAGACAAAATGCATTCACACATAAAACATCTCCTTTCTCCTCACACATACAAACACACTCAAACCTAAACTCAGATTACAATTACAATGCAATATGTATATGAACATAAAACATAACAGGCTACGTTGAAAAATATCAGTATGTTTTGAAAACAAAATCTTTTGGCTTCTATATTTTTAATATAAAAAAGCCAATCATTGGCAGAAACATGTTTTCTGAAAAGTTTAAAGCAATGCTATTTTTATTTGCAGCTAAATCTGTTACTTAAGTACCGGCTCTCTAAAGACCTGAGGTATGTACTAGAGGAAAGTTTGGCAAACACCCGTTCATTTAAGGGTTAAAAACTCATACCTACATGCTGTTACACACTTTTAGTGCTGTAACAATGAGTCAATTAATCAATTCGCTGATCCAAAGAAAATGAAAACAATTTTGAATAAAATCATTTATCAAGCAAAAATGTCAAACCTTATCCGGTTCCAGCCTCTCAAATGTGAGGATTTGCTGCTTTTCTGTGTTTTATATCATTGTAAATTCAAGTTTTGACTGTTGGTTGGATAAAACAAGCAATGTGAAGAAGTCAGCTGGGACTGGGTAAATTGTGATCACTATTTTCTGACATTTTATCGACTAAACAATTAATTGATAAATCTAAAAGTAATCAACAGTTTAATTGATAATGATCTTATCTTTTTATCGATTCAGAACTTGATAAGAGTCTCACTCCTCTTCCCAGTGTTTGCTAGACTGAAGTGCAACCTCGCCCCCCTTTCCTCCTCCCAGTCCTTTTTGCTCAGCGGTCTAACACACTCTAGTGGCATGTGGGACACCCTGGTTCAATACACCCTCCCTTGCGCACTCCGCCCATCAGTCAGATTCTAGGCACAGATACCTGCTGGGAAAACCAATCTATATCTGGACGAATGGAGGAGGAGAGGCGAGGCCAGATCAATGTACAGATATTGATATACGCAGCCATGCAGGGAGACTACAATCCTTCTGAACTCATTCTCTCGCTCACTGAAAAGATTAGGAATCGAGATGAACTGCTGAGTAAGGTGTGTGTGTGTGAGTGTAGATGACAAAAGAGACACTGTAACACACTGGCAGATACTACAGATAGAGCAGGGAGAAAGAGGAGAGAAGAAGGAGGGAGTGGAGATACGTAGTGGAGACACAGATTACCACCACAGAGCTCAGTAATGGTGTGAGGGGAGCGCGTCAATAATAAATACCTCCCATTACACCACGGTGGACTGCTGCAGCAGCCTGTACAGCACGACACCTGCTGACTCCCTGATCTACCCCAAATTACACTGATGCTCTCACACTGGGCTTCTGTGGACCACAACACACACTGACTGCATCAAACACATAGATATATACGGCACGGCTATGCTCCAGACACGTGCATAAAATCATTGAATTCATTTTCCAGCACAGTACAGAGGTTGAGCATCAGGGTTTGATCCCCTCCGACGACTCCCTGTTGGGGTCTGGATTTGTTTTAAGGCGCTCTCTCCCCTCCCTCTCTTCAAAGAGACAAGGCTTGACATCCAGGTGTTTTATAGTATTTGTGGCTCTGATCATCCATCAAGCCGATCGATCACTCTCCCAGCAGCTTTTATTAATGATCTTGTCAGCCAGCCCGCTCTCGGGTGCAGCCGCTTGTCCAGAATGATAGATCATTAGCTAGTCTGCCTGCTATTTATTCTCTCATGACCTTGTCTCTCTCCATTGTTGAGTGGGCCGAGTTATGAGAGCTAGAACATGATAATTCACTATTGATTCTGTATTTTCTTTTCCAAAAAAGTTTCTTTTTTTGCTGTGTTCAACTGCAAAGACGCAGACAGTAGTGGATGAAGTAGTAAAAGCATTTATTTAAGTAAAAGTGGCAAAAACAAAATATAAAAATACTCGTAAACTAAGCAAACTGTAGTTACTTTCCACCAATGGACACAGAGTTGGTGCAGCATTCTGTCCACTCGTAAATATGCAGAATAACTTGACTTGTTATCACCTTCGCATCTTGCAGAACATCAGACAATGAGACAAACATAATTAATACAGACAGTAATGAGGCACAGGAAAAGAAAGTAAAAAACAGAGTGATAGAGAGAGAGAGAGAAAGAGGGAAAAAGGTCAACAGAGAAAAGGGCAAAGAGAAAACAGAGAGCGACTCAGCAGGAGTTTCACAGGAAAGAAGCCCGAGGCTGAGCCAGTGATGTGTAAGTAGCTTTAGAATAAACATGAGCTCCATGTAAACAACAACCTGCCACTACAAGCATCGGTTACGCACCCACACAGACCTGGTGGGGTTCTGGATTCACTGATGTGTGTGTTTGTATGTGTGTGTACTGTATACTCAGGGTGTCCCTGGGGCTGAAGAGCCTTGCCTGTCATCCTCCCATCACTCCTCTCTCTACCCACTTACATCCATAAAGCATGTCACGTTGATCAAGTAGCTACAGGCCCGAAGCCTTTTGTGACTGTCAAAAGTGTGCACATGTGAATGTTTGACTGTATAATTGTAGCCTGATTTTCTGTTTGTGTCTGTGATGTACAACAGACCAGCAGTGTATAAGTGCTCTGCCATGAATTGGGAGGCTACAGTGTTTCTGTGGCTCATTACTTCAGTCTGACCCCTTTATTATGCAGTCAGTGTTCAAAGACAAGAGGGAGGAACTTCTTTCCCCTCGAGAATCATTCGTGATGGACGGCTTTCATGTCGTTTCATTCAGAATGACGCGCTGACTGAGACTTCTGTGGAGTCAAGAGTGACACACTGTATGCCAAATGCAGACCCTCGGAGTACAGGGAGCACAATACTACAGCCTTGACCTCGCTGCATTGGCTGCATTGTGAAGTTTAAATGTTAGTTATTGCATATCAGGCAGGACATGGAGAAGCCCATTTACATTAATCTTGTTTAAAAATATAGTTCAGTAAATACGCTTTCTTGCTGAAAATGAGATGAAGAAGGTCAATACCACACTTGTGTCTCTGCAGTAAATATGAAGCTACAGTCACAAGACTGTTAGTTTATCTTAGCATTAAGTGTGAAAAGAGGGGGAAACAGCTAGCCTGGCTCTGTCCAACAGTAACAAAATCTGCCTATAAGCATCTCTAACGCTAACTAATTAACCCATTACATCTGGCTTGCTTAATCAGTACAAAAACGGAAATGTAAAAAACGATATGTTGTGGTTTTACGGGGGGTTGTGTGCCAGTCTATTTCTGGGCTATAAATTCTGTGAGTCTCTGCTTATTGCCTAGCAACCTCACAGGGATGTCAAAACTACAGGCTAGATGTTTCCAGTCTTTATGCTAAGATAAGCTAACTGGCTGTGAGTGGTACCAATCTTCTCCTCTAACTCTCAATAAGAAAGTGAATAAGCCTATTTCCCAAAATGTCAAACTATTTGCACCTGCGGCACCTGGCTCTAAAAACTGCGGCCGCCTCGATCTCGTAAGGTCGTTGCCCACGTGTGCATGACGTCAGAGCAAGTCGGGATCAAGTCGGACACAAATCTAACCGGCATGCATTGTGCGGTGATCGATTCTGCGACAGGCCTGGCTCACCCCGAACGAGCCTACTTTCACATCATTGCAGCAAGGTGCAAGGTTAAACAACTGGAGGTTAGCTGGTGTTAAGTTGCTCTTAAATCGCTTTTATTCATTATTAAGCACTTTGTAACTTTTGTTTAGAAAATGTCTTTATTGATAAATGTTTACTTACTTTCTTAAATTGCATTATTATTATTATTATTTGGGTTCATACCTGTCCTTGTGTCCTTTGTTTTGTTTATACGACTTAATTGACTGTTCATAGGTCTCTTTCAGCCCTGTGGTGGAGTTGCAAACTGTCAAGCATTTCTGTCTGCCTTCAACCAGGTGTATGCTGGGATACGATTCTGAAAAGTGGGTAGAGAAAATGAATCAATGATTGAATGAACTGGCATTCAATCAGTGTGCACGATGCAATAAAAAATCTCTCTTTGAAATGTAATACTGTTTCAATTCTTTGTTAGCTTGTGATGCCAGCTGGTTCCTGTTATAACCTAATGCGTCCATCGTCTGAAGACGAAGCTAAATTAAATATCATCTCGCAGGCAGGCTTACATTAAAAGTGAAACTGTGACAAAGTAAAAAGACACCAAAACAACATGACAATATGAATTCCCCGGGTACTTTTTTTTTTTTTTAACATCACCTGCTTCTTTTAAGCCTTTGCCATTCTACCCAAACTCTCCATGTGTCTCAAACACATAAACAACCTCACTGGTGTCCCCCATAACCCATCCTCCAGGACCCTGGGGCCCAATAAGCAGCCATCTGCAGACAACTTCTTCCACTACGCTCCAGCAAACACAGGCAGGGAGTGTTCGAATGTGTGTGTGTGTGTGTGTGTTTGAGAGAGAGAGAGAGAGAGAGAGAGAGAGAGTGAGAGTGAGAGGGAAGTGGATGTAGTTCAAGGGCAGTACTCCATCAAGCTAGAGTCCAGGGAATATCCACCAGCTTCCCTTCCCCCTTGTTTGCACCAGGGAGGCACTGGAACCCGCCCTGAGTACCCCCCTAAACACACACACACCTTCAGTAGAGTGTATCTATTACTGCACACCAGCTCTATGCTCTTCAGTTTTGATTTTGACCCTCTGCTGCTAGCTGCAGCCTCAGCGTGGCAGCACAAGCCTCCCTGCCCGTGGCCCTGGCCGACTCCCAGCTCTGGCGTGGGTGGTTGGGTGGGGCGGCGGGGGGATTTGGGGGCACTGAAGCTGTCCTCTGGTGCTCCTGCAGCCCTGCCTGCTCATCCATCCTGGCCTGCCAGCCCACAGATCGATAGCTCTGCTCTCTTAATCAGGTCTCTGGTGACTGTGGGCGGACGAGTGTGTGTATGTGTGTGTGGACAGGAGGTTGTATCAGTTGGGGGTTGCACTTGTGTTTCTTTCCATCTTCAGCACTCTGGCTGTTCATCAGGACTGTTTATCTCAACTGTATTTTGGTGCCTCCTTCTCTCTTTCCTTTTCTTCTTTATCTCCAAATCCTTTGCATATCACTTGTTCAAAACCCAACGCTGACTTTTTTCTACGTCGTCATTTCTTTCATGCCCCTCTCTTCTACCAACTTTCTCTAGCCAGCTCTCGTTACGGTCCAATCTCTCTGACAGTCCTGCTTTATATTTTTTCCTCCTCTCTGTGCCTTTTCTTTCATCTCTGCACGCACTCTCTGCCTATTCTGGCAGCACACCAGGGCTCATTCAGAAGGAGTCTCACAGTCAAGTTAGTCCCGGTGCCACTGCAATCTGTTTTGACTTGTGATGAAGATAGAAGAGGCAAAGTATTAGAGAAATGGAGATGAGAAGGGATGAGAGGTGAGAAGAGCGAGCAGAGCGAGGGGGTTAGTCAGATGGAGTGCGGGGCACCCAGCTGTGGTGTTGTGCCTTGCTAGAGAATCCGCCTTCAGGCTCTCATCACACCTGTGTAACCACAGCTGAACACACACACACAACTGTAGAAAACAACTGTAACAACACCGTAGTTTATGAAAAAGTAGCAAACAAAAATAACTCCATAACACTTAATTAAAATTTTATAAAACTTTTTAATTTTCAGATAAACTGTTATTTGAAGTGCATCAGTGTGTGTACAGCGCTAAGAACCTAATATTAACAGTGTTTTCTCAGTTCATCATGTCTTCTGTTCTATGGCCACATTGTCTTTTATTTTTTTGGGTATTTTAATTAATCATGATTCTGGTCACACCGCTATACCACCAAAATTGTCATTCTGTGTTCTCTGATAACACCCTTTTAGCCAATAAAACATCAGAAAATACCAGTAAGAGTTGTCAAAGCACTCTGTACCAACAGGTAGCGCTGTGTTTAAGTACTTTTAGTGGAACAGTTGAACATCCTGTTCACGGTACATGCAATTATTCATCAGGAGCCAAAGCAGACTACAATAGCTGTTCCCATCTCATTAAGGCAGATTGAACAGTGCATCCCACAGTTCGTCTGGGTGCAGACACTTCATAAAGGCTTTTGACTTTGAAGTAACTATCTCACATGTTTTGTCCCAGTTCTATATATACACTAATTGTATAAAGTATGTACTATATATTAATCTTTATAGTACACTGTTTTTGCAGTTAGTATAGTATATAGACAGTCAAATGAACTTCACAAAGAGAAAGCACAATGTTTTTCCAAATATTTTATACTTATTTTTATTTTAGAGTTGTCTCCCTACCATCTGTAATTTATTTATATATTTTTTGCAGCTGTGAGCAGCTCCTCCATTTCCTTTGTATATTACATTGTGGGACAAGTGTCCATTAAGAGCACACTCAAAAATCAAGTGTTTTTGGTCTGCATACTGACTGTTTTGAGCATACCTACTTAAAAAAGTGCATATGAAAGTGACCTCTCTTACACAGTAACTGATAAACAATGCTTGGCATAACTGGCAATCAATGTAATAGAATTACCTTTGTAGCAGTGTTTGTGGTTGTGATTAAGTTACTTCAGAGGTTATGTCATTTTCTATGAGGTGTTTATCCATTACTTTGCATTTCCTTTGTACACACTCGGTGATATTTGACTGATCTAAGGACCAGATGGGGGCAGCCAGGAAGTGACGTCACCTGCAGTTGATTAACCAGGGACCTGTATGTTGTCATACATATCGAAGCAGTCCAGTCATGGGAAGAAGTATCGCAGGAGGTCCTTTTTATTGACCTTGCCCATCTGATTCCTTGGCAGCTCCTCCACCAGCATCAGGCCTGTGGGGATGGTGTAGGGCGCCATGTGTTCCCTGCAATAAACACTGATGTTAATACACTGCAGGGAGGAAGATAAACACAGACTCAACTCAAACATGCACAAGAACACACACAACATTGATCAATGTGCACACATGGATGGGAATGTGCCCATGCACACATATGCAACAACAGAAAAGAAAACACAAGCAGAAAACAATTGCAAAACAAAGGCTAGCCCTGTGGCAGAGTAGTCGAGATAAGGAAAGAAATGTCCTTCATACACTCTGCAGCTCTCCTCCCTAATATCCACAATTCGCCTTCCAGACACAGACAATTCCCTTCGTACAAAACAATATAATCACTGTGAGATGAAATAAAAAAACAAATAATAAAAGGAAAAACAGAAGGCTGGGATAATTAAAAGTGTTTTATTTTTTCCATTTTGAGTGCATGGTTGTTACGTCAAGTCTTGAAGCCTGGAGCTTTTCTATTATCTTCTAACCTAGTTTGTTTGTTTGTGCCTGAGTGTGTGTGTGTGTGTGTGTTCCTGTGTGGTGCGACTGTGCGAGTGAGCATAATGACTCATACTGCTGCCATCAAACACTCCTTTCAGCAGATGTCTCCGTCTCTCCGACTCAGTGAGTAAAGTGTGAGTGAGTATATGTGCATACATACACGTCTCTGTAATGGGGCTTGCTCGTGTCACCAATTTCTCCGGGGCAGTGTGTTGGTGTGTTTGTGCATGAGCGCGTGTGTTCAACGCGGTGTGGGGCGCAGAGGGGTGTGAGAGAGATTCAGACTGACAGCTGAAGCTAGGGCACTGAAGAGTGAGCATCCATCTACTTGTTTATGTCTCATTTTATCTCCCTCTCTCTCCCCTACACCCTGGCCTCAGCAGTGGGCTGTGTGCTGGCACTGCCTGTCCGCTGGCAGCACCCGTGGCTGCAAACACTGTGTGTGTAAGAGAGTGAGTGCGTGTGTGTGTGTGTGTGTGTGTTAACCTGGGTCACAGGCAGCAGTAGTAATCCACCATGCTGGACCCAGCAGGCCACAGAAGTAGGATCACACCCCCCTCACCATATGGAGCCCACAGCCCTGACACACACAAAATGCACTCATACAGAATTCAGAGATATGCATAAATGATGGTGGTGGGTAGTAGACAGATAGTGTAGTAGGCAAAAACAGATGGTGGGAAAGTGAAGAAAAAGGTGGACAAATGAGTTAGAATTCTATGTAGAGGGTGAGTAAAAAATAAAAAAAAGAATAGGTGTGTCTGTGCCTTCAGTCACTCCAAAGCAAAGGGCTGCATGTCACCACCAACTGTCTGCGTTAAATAAAATAAACTCTACTGATATTTCGAAAGGGAAGAAAAAAAACAAACTGTTAGCACCTAAGCCCTCCATAACAATCATCTGTTCGCTTCTTCCACATCTTCCTCTTTTTCATCTCCTGTCTTTCCTTCAGCTCCCCTCATTAGTCCATCTCTGGCCTCTCTTTCTCTCACATCCCTTTGTATTGATCTGTAGACTTCAGGGCTGCTCACTGGGGATATGTGTGCTGAACTGCTCGGGGAGCTGCAGAATCTGCATTAGGAGCCTTCATTTGTTTACCACAGGACTGACAAAGAGCCTCTTCTTGTATCAGCGTAATAAGATTTAACCAAGACAGGGTCAGCACTCAGGGTCAGGGATGTGGTGCTCTCTTTTGTGTTTTGTTTTTCGTGGATTGGTTGTAAGTTAATTAGGTCAAGGTCCACCCTGGTGGTACAGGGTGGAGTCTGCTGCCGCAAACTTTATAATACTATGAGAAAGAATTTTACAACCCTAGAAACTTATCGCAGCGACCATCACTTTATCCTACATCTCGTCAAATGCAAAGTAAACAGTACAAGTATGATGTTCACACTGCAAAGTCAAAGTAAGAATAAACTCCAGGAGTTTTACCAGGAATGTGAACTTGCATGTTTGGCAAAAGTGCCAGGTTAAACTTTTTTGCTGGCCAACCCTGCATCTTTTTGCCAGAAATGACAGAAGGGGCTGCGTTTTTTCATGCAGTGCTGTTGACTGAAGGATGCAGGTTTATACCCTTGTGTTTGCAAGCATCTTCCCTTCTTTAGTGCCTGTGAGCACAAAACTGGAGCCCTATCAACAACTACTCATCTGTTGCTAACCCTGTAGCCTACCCTCCACAGAGGAAACATGCCCATAAAGGTCAGTTAATAATCTATTATCAAACTGTGGCATGAATTTAGCATAATTCCTAAAGCAAGTATACACACGACAACCCTCAAATTTCATGAGAGAGCTAACCGACAGGCAGTGTCTACAAAGGAAAGATCATCTAGCTGAAAGTCACAGTACCTTGCCCAGGTCTTCAACTCTGGCAGGGTCATACTCTGCCCCTTCTTCAGCTGCACCACTGCAGTGACTTTCTGACCCCAAGTGGCGTCTGGGGCCCCGATCACAGCCACATCTGCAAAGTTAAAATCACACAAAGCAGACATGTTGGTAAGGTTTAACTGCTCAAATTATTTTATCTTGCAGTGCAGTGTATAAGTATTAGGATGCTGTTGGCTCTGTATTTCAGAGCATTGGTTTTAAAACGGAACAATGACTGGGCTTAAAAGTGGTGACTACAATTTTGTCATTAAAAACTCCTCAGTCGTCTCGTCTTAAATTGGGGGATTAAATACTGCATCAAAAGGGCTAAAGTGTTGACATAATATTGATGTGAAAGCCCTCAAATTCCTTGACACTTTTACCTGAAAGTAATTTAATTTCACATCCAATGTGAAATCCCGGTCCTTCTACTTAAAGACTAAACCTGAACAGCACTCTTACCTATGATGTCTGGGTGAGCCAGTAGGTGACGCTCCACCTCGAGTGCACTGATCTTGTAGCCGCCACTCTTGATGATGTCAACACTGCTGCGGCCCATGATCCAATACACACCGTCTTTAAAGACCGCTGTGTCTCCTAAAAGACACGTCCATACATGGAGAAAGGCAGCACAATTAAAGTAAATAAATAAGTGTCACGGTCCATATATTCATGGAACTATTTTTTTGTTTATGAGCAGATTAGAAAATGGATGAACTGACTGAACAAAGTCTTTGAATTTATAGGTGTTTATTTTGTATTTTTAAGCTGTACTTTGACCCAATGGTGCTTTGAGCTAAATGCTAACGTCAGCATGCTATCATGCTCACAATAGCAATAGGACAGGCCACCTGCTGGTCGCGCTATAAGAAAGGTCAGGGAATCACCAAAGTCATTAGGATTCATCTTCTGGGCACCATCTGTACTAATTTTCACGGTAATCCATCCAATAGTTGTTGAGGTATTTCAGTTCGGATCAAAGTGGTGGACCAACCAACCAACAGACGTTGCCATCCCTAGAGCCATGCTGCTAGCATGGCTGTAAAAAGAACAATTTTTTGTATTCTCTTTAATTACTTGAAGCATATTCTGAGCTGTGCTTCTCACAAGAATACCTAATTTACTATAACTGCTATGAATGGTTTCTTGAAGTAGACAACACAAGAACTTTTGGATTTGTGGGGAAAAATCTGGGTGAAAATCAATTAAACTGAACAAAAGAACAGAATGTATATATGTAACATTCATGTCACCTTTATGACTAGATACAAGGAATGTAGGGTAAGCGAACTTGGTTGAATACAAGGTGTGTGTGTAGGCAGGCATATGTGTCTGAGACAGTGGATGGATGAGTGTTTAAGATCCCCCTACATAATCCTCCAGACACACACACACACACACACACACACACACACACACACACACACACGTAGGTGTCTGGGGGACAGGTGTGGGGGAGGATGAGTATGGAAGAGGGGCTCAGCTGGGCCTGGGGATGACGAGCAGAGGAAATGGGTCAGTATGGATGAGTGGAGAGAGACGGAGGGGGAGAAAAATGGACAGAGGAGGGAAGGAGCGGAGAGGAGAAAAGAAGGAACAGGAAGGTGTCCTTTTGGATTATTACAGGTGGTGCGTTCACAGCTGGGACCGAGGAGGGAATGGATGTGTGTGTGTGTGTGTGTGTGTGTGTGTGTGTGTGTGTGAGACACTGTGATGAGGTTAAACTGGTTGAATAAAGGTGGTGGACTGAGAGGTCAGCAAAGGTCAGGGATAGGGGCCGCGGCTGTAGTACCACTGAGGACATGGAGGACAATTCATCTAAACGGTCTCTGGAAAGTTGGGGGTTTAATGATTTGAGGAGCAGTTTACTTTTCACAACACAAATATACACAGTGAGTTTTTAAGTTTTAAGGCTAATAGTGACATTTTTCTAGAGTCAATATTCTTAAATGTGACTTGTTTTTATAGTCAGTAATATGAAATCAGCTTGTACACACTAGAATCTGAACATTTAATTTAGTTATAGAGACATGATTTTAGTTATAGACCCTCTTCAGACATACCAGACTGTTTTTAATTTTTTTTACACCAAACAATAAATTAAAATAAAGAAATGTATTGTTTTCCTACCAGAATTCAATACCTGGCATTGTGGAGAAGCATTTCAACCATTGTGCAGAGAGATGAGATTTAACCATCAAATTCTAATTTATGTGAATGAATGTATAAAATTTAATGTAAAAAATATTAAGAAAAATAAACTGTTTTAGGTTGGTAGTCATTAAAAGAATTGTTTGACATTTTGCGTAATACGCTTATTGACTTTCTTGCTGAGGGTTAGATAAGAAAATTGATACTATTCACATACGGAGGCTTGTCATCGGCGTAAGGTTGCCAGGCAACCAGCGGTAACTTCAGGAAGCTACTGCTCCCAGCAAAGAAACAGCCCAGCTAACTGGTTTCTGCCGGGAACTTTATATTGAACGGACAGATATGAGCGTGGTATCTATATTCTCATTGAATTCTCATGTAAGAAAGTGTATTTCCCAAAATAATGAACTTTTCCTGTATTTCTTAGGAGGGGTGGGATTGCACTGAGAGACTCTGGACTTATCTCAGTAAGTCTTACCTTACCTATTACCTCAGTATTTCTAAAATTCTGTCTACAGCCCTGCTAGGAACGTTTCCGACAGGTTAAGCTGTGCGCGTTTGCAGACACTAAAGCAGTCCTGGTCCTGTCTTACCTGGAATCAACAAGACGAAGCATTTTAAGAGAAGGATTATATTTTGATGGTGGTCTGTTTTTACTGCCATGTTCCATCTGTCCTCTACTTCATCATTTAATGTAATTTGTTCTCTACTCTAACTTTGTATCCCCCTATCCATTTGACATTTCAGTGTCAGTGTCAGTGCCAAATACACACAACTATGTTTTTTGATTTTTTTTAGTCTCATCCTTGCCCTCCATTTTTGTCTCACTATCTCTGGAGCATCTCTCATCACATCTCCTGTTTCCTTCTCTTCACCTATCTTCCTGTCTCTTCTTCCCCCTCTTGCCTCTTCGCTTCAGCATCAATAGAGGGCCCATCTGTTCCCATACATCACGCACTTCATTTCAGTTTATTAGCTGGGATAAATCATAAATATTTCATTATACATCACGGGCGGCTGTCGCCTGCACACCGACAATTTATCACCGCTGCCCTCTCTGCCGGCTTGCCACGGCGGCTATAAGCTTTCCAGTCTATTAAACAAGATTGATACAGTGTGTAAATTTAGATATTGGGAATTTCTTCACAGACCACTGCTCCGCACTGATAGGCCAGGGTAACAGGGGAGGGGAGGAAGGAGAGAGGGAGAGGGGGAGGGAGCAGAGGGGGGAGTAGAGGAGCTTGGTTGTGTGTTAACACCACTAACAGGGTAGTTACAGTTTCCCATATTCTCCTCCTCTTTTGAGAGAAAATAAAGTGTAGGAATAATTTGGTTACAGTCATGTAGCTCTCACATCTTATGCAAATAAATATGGATGCGTGTAGTACAGTGTGTGCACGCATGGGCTGAACCAGATAAAACTGCCATGAAATTCGTCCATTTGGCTGCAAATGTTTAAGTGTAGAGGAAGGAATCGGCATTAATGAGGGAATGTTTGACAAAGGGATTGAAAAGAAACAGGCAACATACTTGAATTGAGTTTGAAGTACTAGACTCTTTGCCCTTGTCTCTTTGAGGAGGAGGAAATAACGAGGGATAGAACAGCATGTTTGGAGATAGGCACAAGTGGGAATAGTGATTGGAGAACACAGACTGATAAAAAAGGAAAGAAGGGCGGGAGAGAGATTGTTGGGAACTGTGTTACTAGGACACAAACACATACACACACGCATACATACTGTATGTACACACACAGTACATACATACACACACACGCACACACAAACACTACTTCAGGCATCAGAGACTCTCTGCCATTATGCGTTATGGCGTCGGAGACAGATATGGCCGAATGGCTTCCTTAATTAAAACGATAAGAAGCCTAATTGCACTGGGCTTTCATCTCTTTCTGAGGCATTAAAGAAAGTGAAGGCACACAGTGTGGAAAAAAAAAGAAATAAAAACAGATCAAGAATTTAACTGGAGGATGGAGGGCAAAGAAAACTTCCATGATGTCTTTCAGAAAACAAAGAAATTACATTAGTCAGCTCTGCAGAAAAGCTAATTCTGTTACAGCGTAACTGAAATCCAGAAAATCAACACTAAATTATTTTAAGCCATTAATTATCATTTAATTAACAGGAAAAACAACATTGTGCAGAGAAGTGTGTTATCAACAGTTTTAAAAAATTTCAGCTACAGCTATTTTTCAGAGTAATACAAAATCACCTTAAGAGGAATTCGTGCTGGAGAGTTAAATTTTAACAGAACTCTGGTGGTTGGCCTTCATTCCTGCTGTCATTTTTTTGGTTGCTCAAAGAAGTCTACATTGGTGTCATCCTTGACAGTTTCCATGGTAAACCAAGCGTATTACATTGAACAAACTAGAGGAGAAAAAGAGGGAGAAATATGAATTGACCAGCCAGTTGTAAAGGTACTCTGAAAACGTTAAAGCAAAATACATTATAAAACATGTCGCCCCCATACGGCATAAAACAGCCATATAATCTTTCACTGTTACTAGAAGGTAATATAAAAAACACTTGCTAATGTATGCCAAAATATTTAACACAATTTTGATCATGTCTATTTAATATTTAGTTACAAGACTACATGTGATGTACTCAGGTTGGAGCTTAAATTTAGCCCAGGAGAGATCATCCTGGCTGTACCAGGCTGTTGGCTTTTTACCCATCAAACAAACAGTTTGCCTCTCTCCCTGAGTACCCACTCAACAAACTCTCAGAGCCGGCAGGGAAGCAGCACAGGGGTCCCGCATTGGTGGTGCCATTTATGTTACCTCAGAAAATGATTTGACAAGAAAAGGGAGCATTGGGGGTATTTTCGATGCTTTCCCCGGATCATTTTAATTGCAGTCATTATGTCCACATGTGCCTTGACAAAAACGCCATTGTAGCCTCAGTCCACACAACTATTCAAAATTACAAAGGCACGCGGACACACACACACATCGTCTGGACATTAGACTTAGACAAAAAGGGCGTGAAAGAAAAGGGCAGTGTGACATATGAAAAAGGCCAACATCACAAAAACACTTCAGCCTGTCTGCCTCCAGTGTCGCTGCTAGAGGTGTCAGGGAAGGAGAGAGGTAACACAAAATGCACAAAAACTGTTTTTGTGGAGGTGACAGAAGTCATCCATTAGTTTGCTGTTACTGAAATAGACAGAAATAACTGTTATATGAGTGTCTGTAATTGACTGTGATTTGAGTCTGGAACCTTGATCTAAGTATGTACTTGTTTTTGAGTGCACACCCTACTCAACCGTGGAGATGTTGCTGGCATGTAGCCTCCCGTAAACTGTGGCTAAAAAAAATCCAATTCCATGCGGTCAAGTGGGTGTGTAAAAGTAAAAAAAAAACAAAAAAACAGTCTTCAATAAATATGAGCTTCTACGTTATAAAAATAAATGTCTCGCTCTTAAAGTTTAAGCTATTCTAAAATGCTCACCACTGAACAAAGCAGATGTGTCCTTTCCTTATTCTGAGCATGGCTGGCACACTAGACAAAGAGGTCTAGTCAAGTCAAGATTATTTGCATAACCTAATATCATATACAATGTTTTAAGGGATTTACAGGCCTAAGTTAACAACAATTCCAAACCCAGCCCAATCTCAAAAAGGAAACAAAACAAACAAATCGTGATGCTTAAAAAAAGAAAAGCCTACAGCATAGCGAGTGATTTATACTTCTTTAGGCTCCGTCTATTAACTTGTTGTTTAACTGCTGTAAAACCAGGTTCTAGTCTAAAGATTAAGGTGATCTCAAACCATAAAAAATAAGTCACATCAAATTCGCTGCACCTCAACCAACTACAACAGTAAAATTGTGCTTTTACATTAATGCACGAGTAATACTAATTTAATGATATAATACATAATAGTATAACAGTCACAGGAGACATTTTTACAATTTCCTGATTACTTAAGCAACATTTTCAATACAGGACTTATAATAATACAGTATTTTTACAGTGTGGTAGTATTTTTACTTGGGTAAAGGATCTGCATACTTCCTCCATCACTGGTGATAACATGTTGTAAACATGATATTTGCACATCTTTAGCTAGCCTCTCTTTGACCTGCTACTGTATATGCTGTCTTCACAATCAACAATCACCACTCAATCCAGAATAGTACGTCGAGCTGACCCGTTACAGATCTGGTGGTTGTTGCATTAGCTGCGTAGGTGGTAACTGTATTTTCGTTTTTGAATAAGTGCACTCAAGCGACAGTGTAGTCCTCTGTGTGCCACCTCTGCAAACACCTAGGCATGGACATACAAACTTTTTAAAACCCATTGAAAAGTTTCAAAAATGACCTATGAACCACCAAAACTCAAAAGTGTTTTTCCTTCAGAAAAGTTGACATTTTAGAGATACTATTTGACAGCCATGTTGTGTTTATACATGTCTCTGCACTAGCATCGCAGAAGTGTTTAAAGTGAGCCTGATGAGGAGATGCTTCTCCTCTGCGGGAAGGTACAAGTGGAGTCACAGTCTTTCACCACATTCAGCACAACCTAAACCCTCACACTGCGGGTTAAAGCTGAGTGCCCTCCATCACTGCGGAGAGGAGAGCCTTATCTGCACAAAGATGAGCGAGGTCTAAATGTGAGTCGTGCCTCCTCTCAGAGTGACTGTAAACACTTAGCATATATGAATATTAATGTTCCACATTAAAGCCCCGATGACTAGATGGAAGAGTTAATGAGGATAAATAACAGACAACCAAGCAGTGAAATCTCAGCTCTGACATTATTTATCATCCTTAACTTTTGTCACAGCTCTTTTTTTAGCAATTAATATCGTACAAGAAAGCACTTTGCACTTGGATGAGTGATCTAATTTGTTTAATATAATGCAATTAAAGGAGCTTGAATTGCTTTATGTTAATGTTACTGATTATATTCCTTGCTGGGTTGCCTCTCCACCAGCAGATAACAAGCTGAACTTGAGGATTGATGTCTGTCTCAGATCTGCCATGCTCATCAAGCAAACCACTTAACTGCCGTTTACATGCCCCTTTCTCTGCACTGAATCACACAGATCTGATAGTCAGATCAGAAGACACATAAGCTCCAGAAAAAAACAGTCAGTTAGAAAGCCTGAACACTGAGCAAACCCGATTTCAAAACTCAGATTAGATTTGCTTTTGCTACTTCACAGTACCTCTTGTCTCTTTGCTTTTGACCAGAACAGTATGACTAATGGAAGAAAAGAAGCAAAGAAGGAAGGGTAAAGTTTTTTCCCCCCACAAAATGTTTGAATGTTTTCTGCAGGACAGAGAACAAAGTGGCAGCTGTTTCAACTGTTTGCCAAAAACTCCTGGAGTTTAGTGGCTCACATGAAACAGTGTTTTACTACATTTACCTGCAACTGGTGTTAATAAAACCAGGACCACCGTGCGTTGACACCTTGGCTGTAAATGTTACAGGGGACGGCTGGTATGAACAAAGTGCTGTGAGGGTGGGGTCTTGGTGAAGCCCACAGGGAGCTCTGACATTGGATTTAGGAGGACACAGTGTGACTTGGGGTGAAATGTGACATTGTGAACACACAGAGGGATGGAGGCAGGAAAGAGGAGAGTGCAGCTCGGAGCAAAAGAGCGATGCACAAATGACTAGTGATGGCTCTGCAGGATATGAGCCACACTTCTGTCTGTGGAGAGAATTTACCCTGCAGACCTGAAGCTCACCTTTATAGCTGGGGTTACATCTCTCTCAGTCACACACAAGCAGACACAGGCAGACACACATGCTTTAACAAGAGGGTGCACACACACACACACACACACACACACACACACACACACACACACACAACCACACTCTCAATCGAATGTGTTTTAACACTCACGCTTTGTCAAATGAAACTCTGTGGGAATAATGTCTGTTTGAGACAAACATGCCTAAAAACAAACCTCTGCAGCAACATACATACAGTATGTTTATAATATAAGCCTGGCAGGTGCATCCTAAAATACTTGTGGAAATGGTTTTAGTTGCAACAACAAAATTTCAACTTATTCAAATATTTTGCCACATTTATTGCTAATTGAGAATCAAAATCGGTAGAATCAAGTAGGTTTTTGCATACAAGGAATTTGCTTTGGTGTATTGTTGCATAAATAAGCATAGTAGAGAAAAATAAAAATATAGACAGATATATAAAATAAAGCCACTAAAAAGCAAATACTGTAAAAAAAAAAAAAAGCAAGTCAAGAATACAAATGTAAAATAGGGAATTTAGCAATAAAAAAATGCAAAGACATATAAAACAAAATAGAATAAGGTGAAATTAGAAAAATATGAAAATGAAGAGCTGTGCATTTTGTGCAGGATGTGCAAAATATTAACTGAGGGATGTGAAAAAGTTCACAGTATGCAGTGTGTCTTGGGGCTTAAGTTAATATAACGTGTCTTTCTTTCTTCTTACAGAATTCAGTTGTCTCACCTAAGTAGGTTCTATATAATAAGCCATTAAAAGTGTGAAACTGAGGATAAAATGACAAAGATTTAACCCTCTTGTTAACTTTTCTGCCCCTGAGCCTGAGTCTCTCCAAGTAAATTAAATAAATAATTAAACATCAGATAAGGCCGGGTTAATAGTCAGCCCCCAAACACAGCTTCCTCCACACTGCCTGCGACAACCAAGCCTCCATTATTCATTACTGAAATGCAAAATTTTAAAGCTCAAGCTCCCCTCTCTTCCCACAAGTCCTTACTAATTTATGTATTCATACATTTATTTATGGTTTATTTCAGAACATCATAATCCATTCCAGGAGGAGTACTGGGCTCTCTTGGTTGAGAGGCACAGTCTAAACCCAAATCTACTGCACCGCTTTTCAGTTTATCTCTACCTCTTTTCTCACATTTGTTGCCCCTGACTTGCTGTATTTACATGTGTACTTGCACCCTTGTCAACTTGAGCTGAACTCATACTGTAGCTCTGGGCAGCAGACGGGCTGTACCGTAGAACGAGCACAAAAACAGGGTTAAAAAAAAAGCGAGAGGGGGATCAATGTGCTCAGAGATGTTTGTGAAGATGAGCGGAAAGAGAGAGCACTCAGGAGAAGGTGACAGCTTCCCTATAGAGCTGCCAGTCATGCTACGCAGCACCCGCTCACACTAGAGAAGACACCTCTCGCCAGCTGAGAACTTATTGATCTAAACTCTCACACTCCTTCTGCACTCCACTTTTCTTTAGCCATCTCTCCTTCACCTCCTCTTCCTATTGGCCTGTCAGTCTCCCCTCTTAGCTTTATTTTCTTCTCAGAATTAATCTTCCACTCAGTGTCAGCCCCACAGTGCAAGACCAACTTTAAGACATTTTCAACTGCAATGGATTTTAAACCATTTTTTTAATTTCAGCTCAATGCAGTTCTGCTGGCTGATCCAACAAAATGCAGTTTTTAGGTTATGAATGTCGTAGCGCTTTAAATGCTTTATTTAATCTAGCTTTAGAGGTGGAAGTGCAGAAACAGTTGATTTATTTATTTTTTTCTTTTTGTTTGAGGTTTGACTGGTGGTCTTTTAATTACGTCGTCTTGATGTGCCCTCTTTTTGTGCAATATTTCAACTAACTAACTGTTTATCTCGATGAGCCCAACTCCTAATATTTGCATAACAGTACAGGATGGAAAATATTTCCTTTGGCCAATTTTCTGAAAATTCTGTTAAAATGTGCGGTACATTTGAATAGAAACTTGACTATTACCTCGCTGAAGATAAGGTCTGAAAGACTACAGCATTAAACTACTACTGAAGGTCAATAAATATAATAATATAATATATATAGTAATAATAATAATATGCTGCAGAAAGCTTGGTTTTAAAAAGTGAGGCTATCTGTAAGGTAGTGTCATGCATAATTACATATGATAAAGAACAACATTTTAGCCTACGCCTTTTGACTTCTATTGGCAGTCTCATCTGTTCACATTTTCACAACTGCAATCATGAAACTAACCTTACTAACCAGTTATCCAACAGAACTATATACAACTCCCTTTTTTGTTTCTTCTACAGTATGGACCAAAAAACTAAATTTATTTAATTGCATGATTTTTTACATTAATAATAACCTATTTTGACCTTCTTTTCTAACAGTTTTTGTAACAAAATATATTAAACCTAACTGTTTCTCAGACTGCTTATAAATCCTACCTCCTTCACTACAACTAGCAGAAAGTTGCAGCCTAGGAGTAGATTGTGCTTAGGAGGCACTGTGGTCGAGTTAGTGGATGTATGAGATGTTGTGCATATTTTACTGCATTATCCTCTTATTGCAACTCATTGTAAAAGCTAACTCATCGAAAATGAACAGCCAAAGTAAAAAAAAAAAAAATAAGTACATCTTAGTCAGATCCCTGAAAAGCAGTCTAGTGCTGAACACCGTTCATTTTCCCTACCTGACCCAAAGGTCAAATCCTGGAGGATGTAGAAAAAGTGAGATACGAAAAGCTCAGTGGGAAGGTGACAAGAGATCAGTCAAGAGTTAGCAAGTCAGAGACAGAGTGGGAGGATGAGAAAGAGTGTTATAAAAAAAGGTAGAGTGTGAAACAGGGAGCAGGTGTGAGGGTAAAAGGGGTAAGAGTGTAAGAGGGGAGGTAGGAAGCTAAGGAGAGGGTTAAGTGCAAAGAGGCTCCATCCAACACTTCTCATATCCACACCAAGAGGGTTTGTGTGGACATGGCAGGCTTGTGTGTGTGGACAAGAGTAACTTGTGTGGGAGTTTACTGTCCACATGAGGATGTGCCTATCTATAAATCAGCTGTACAGTACAGAACTTTTTCTTCTGGAACTCTGCATGCCCAAAAATCTCCTCCCACTTCACAATCCTCTATGTGTGTGTGTGTGTGTTTAAGTTGGCATCAGGGAACACAGGCAGGTGGGTGGGCAAGGAACGTGTTTGATAGCTTCCTATAGAGTAGTCCACTGTGTGTGTGTGTGTGTGTGTGTGTGGCTTGAGGGACTGGTCTGTGGGGAGCTGATTGCGCGGGCTCTCATTATGTGGCTGGTGGCTGTAATGGAGTGTGACAGCAGCGTGCTGTGCTCTGGATCTCTGTCCTTCCAGCCTGCAAAGCCAATTAAACACACTCTGCCCTGCTCTCCCACTGCCTCGTCCTGCTTCGCTCTCCATCACTAAGCCCATCCTTGCTTCTTTTCACCCGCCCCTCCCTCCCCGTCCACTGCCACCAACAGCAGCTCCCATCCCTACCTTGTCTATCCGCACTCTCTCAGGGGCCTTCCGTGCCACCCTTTGTAGCTGACTCCTCACTCTTTTGCTTCTGGCTGTTATCTCCTGTTTGTCTACATGATAATGAAAAGCTCCAATTGCTTCTGCTCTCCCTCCTGCGCCCCCCCAGCCTCCCCTCACTCTCCCAACCAACCTAACGCCCGTCTCCCGGTGGCTTTGCAGTAAAGCAGAGCTCCTTTTTTTT
>LKNJ01000135.1:227096-310029 GCA_002120245.1 Maccullochella peelii | reverse complement strand
GGGGGGGGGGGCAGAAAGAATTGTTGGGCTGCAGGGAGAGAGAGCCTCTGATGACAGCTTTAGTGTACACACACTAAAGAGAGAGAGCGAGAGAGAGCAATACTTGGTTTCTCAAGACCCAGAGCAGTCACAACCACTTAGGAGGAAAAATGCCCTGCAGCACCAAAAACACACACAGTCCATTTATCACTCCCTCATAGTCCCCCAAAATGTGCACACACACACACACACATCATGAGAGTGTGTGTGTGTGCTTCCTGGACAGGACTCCTGGTTTTCAAGTGTTTAAAATCAAGCCCTGAAATTGCAGTCTGCTGCAGAGACGAAAAAATCTTTTGACATCTCTCCCCCCTCCCGTGAATCCCTCTGACACTACAACTCATGTAGGTGCAATTAGTGGCACAATTCACTCCCTCCAAGGGAATGAGTGTGAATGTGTGCGTGCATGGTACAGTGCTGAAGTGTGAATTAAGAGAAAAAGGGAGGAGGAGAGGAGCATTTGGTACCTGTTTTGAACCAGCCGTTGTCAGTGAAAGACTCTCGGGTCTCTTGAGGTTTGTTCCAGTACTCCTTAAAGACAGACGGACCACGAACTAGGAGCTCCCCTTCTTTCCCCTCCAGACCTGGACGTACCTGCAATATATTTACAGAGAGAAAATAAAGAGATCAAGATAGATGAAGTAGACATTTTAAAAGAGTTGAGTGCAGCCAGAATAACGCCTAAATAGCTATCCACTTGATGCTGAGTGATGTACTAGCCAACAACGCCAATCACTATCTATATCCTGGCTTGCACAGTAGAGTTTGAGGTTTGAAATTCAAAATCAATCACATACTTCTGTTTGTCTGTAAAAAAAATCTGATTATAACTTAAACATTCATTGATTACCTGGGTCGCTCTGTGATTTCCCTCCACAATTGTGGTGTTGGTTGTGTTATTCATAACAATCCGAACTTCCACACTGGGAAGCGGCAACCCTACAGCGCCTGTCAAGCAGAAATACACAGACACCAAACACACATGAGTACAGGAATATAGTCAATTGAAAGCAAGATGGGATGATTTTTGTCCCTTTTAAAGAAGCTGAACACTTCTATGGGCAAAAACCCATGAAGTGATTGTCATCAACCTTTAGTGCAGGATTTCTACCACAATGGAAGTTCTCTCTTCCAAGATGGCATTAACCTCCGTCTGCAGGGCATAACTGGTCACTAAATGGTTTGCTGAGCTTGTAAAACACTAAACTGAAAGCCATTCGTCTCAGTCTCCGGTCAGCTGACTTGGACAGTAATGGAGATTTCTGGTGCAATGCCTGATGCAGCTGTTTTCTCCAACATCAAGTGAATTCCAAATTAGAGAACTGGTTTTGGACATTTGTCTTAGACTCTTAAGATAAGATACCAGGCCCAGAATACACTCTGGGACATTGCAATCTATCAAGAGTATTGACAGAGTCTTCTCGAAATGACACAGAACTGCAGCATCTGTGACATTAAGTCAACCCAAACTTCACAATATCAAACAACAAGCAAGTGTTCCAACAAACACAATGCCAGTAATACTCCATGCACCTCCATAACCATCAGCTTAAATAACAGTCTCTACTTTTGCACCCGTTTTATGTCGTTTCTGAAAAAAAAAAATACTGACTGTACAGTGAAATTCAGTCCTTCCTGACTACTGCTGAGTGCTTGACAAGGCTTTTTATTGCAGCACAGTTGCATAAAAATGTTATAACAGAACTGACAAATTATGAAATACAATAAGAACTGAGTGACTGCGAGTTGTAGTTGAAATGTTTAAGTGAAAACTATTAATAAGAAATGTGTAAAAAAAAGTGTTACAAATTGAAAATGCCCACATGTACTGACACCTGCAGTCTCCATCTTTGTATGTGTGCAAGTGTGACCTCCTAAGTTAAGTAATTATAGCAAAGCGTGCACAGGGGATGCACACAGAAGGTCTCAGTGGTCTTTTCTGTGTGTGTGTATGTGTGCATGCCTGCCTTAAGGCTATTATGCCATTTCACAGACCACTGCTCTCCCAATAAAGAGCAAGTCAGGTCCTGATTAAAGAGTGATTCTCTCACTTCATATTGATCCAATCCAGTCCTGATTTGCAATGTCTATCACACAGCCTCCATCACTTGCACTCAGTCCAACAGGGACAAAACCAACTGACCACAAAAGTAACTCGACTGTTTGTCATTGAACAAGCAGGTTAACAAACAAGCTTGAGTCGGAAGGTTAGACAAGCTGAATCTAGTCAAGTTATAATGATCACTGCACCCTGAACTGCTGTGGACAGTGTGAACAAGGTTAATAGAGACCTGAAGCACAAAGTGGCTTATTTTCATTAGTCACAGTATGGAGGATGGAGTGGATGCTCCATCAGAAATACGGTTGAATATCTTTGGAAACCTCCTCCCCCTGCACTTTTCCTACTGGATGGAGGGGAGGAGGGCATGTCCGACCATTTCTGTGACTTTCCGAAACTGACAATCCGACATTTACACCCACTCCACGCCGTGATTGGCCAGCTGTGTGGAGGTGAGAAAGGATCCAGGGTTTGAACTTCTCTCTCTAGATTATCTAAACAACTCTATTTGGAGGTAAAACTGAAAGTAAGTGCACCTGAAATGTTGGTAATAAACAGCAAATTTGGGGAATTATTCTACCGTTCGTCTGTTTTCTTTTCCAAATATGTTTGGCTGATGTGTTTTGTTTAAGTCCTGTCAAATCATCTCCGTCTTATTAGTGAAGTTGCCGCATTCCCAGATCTCAGAGATTAACGTGGTGAGTATAATGTTATTAGTGATCGGAATGATGATAAATTATCCTTTAGAACAAACCTGGTAAATAAGAGACCCAAACAAAAAAAGATCAATCTCTCAGCCTCTGGTACTCTTTTCCTCTGATCGAGGGTGAAGAGGTGTATACCGAGTAATCTTCCTTGAATTCTTCACCCTGTCCAGCAAAAAAACTGCCATCTACAAAATGACAAAAACAGACTTGTCTCCCTCAATGACAAAGTCTCCACAATCCATTTACGGTTCAATTCAGGGAATCGCTCTCCCCTTCTACGCCCTCCTCTATCATCATTTTTTTCCCCTCTCACGTCAAGAGCTTTAGAAATTTTGGAGGCTTGTAGCATTCTGGTGTCGATGATTCAACAAGATGGAGTGCCATTTTGAAGAGTACAGGCAGGTTATAAATGCTACATGCTGGGTGGGAAAAGGTCTGTGTGGAGTGGAGAAGGAATGACAAAGGTCCAGATAGGATTGTTCCATAGTTATTCTTCCAAGAAGTTAATGAAAGACCGCAATTTTGGGCGTCATATGACATAAAGCTTTGGCAGGATGACATCAAGAAGGAGACAGACTTGGCGGGAAGGTGTGACGCTGTCTCTGTTCTCGGTGTCAGTAAAAAGACAAAAAATAGAGAGGCTGAAAAGTAGAAAAAATGAATCAAAAAGATGAAAGGGGCAGTAGGGTGAGATGATAAAAAGATGGAACTAGGTTGAACTAATCTCACATATTTACATCTCAACAAGGGCAATATGACCTAGAAAGCCCCACTGCTGTTAATCTGGAATGCCCCAAAACTGTAAACTACACAACAAAATCAGGCCAATCAGATGCCCTAAATACAGTAGAAAATTATTAATACAATTGGTGTCAATAAGTGTATTAAGAGCCGACTTAGTTGGCGAAGGACAGAAAGAAAAGAGAGTGAGTGTGTGTAAGAGAGGGAGAGAGAAGCATTACTATACTCCACTGCTCTTCCTATGGTTGCTATTGATCCATTTTAACCTACTTAAAGACAAGACAGGAACACACCGACTCAAACAGGCACAAGCTCATGCCTGCATGCACACAAACATACACACATCTTCCACAAAAGTGTCTGCGCTGCAGTGGAAACATCAATACAAACACAGACCTCTTGAAGACATTCTTAATAATCACCTGAGAGGAGTCAAACACAGCCTGCTCAGTTTATGCCAAACATTACCTGACAAACAAACAAAACAACAGACAGAGGATTATCCAATCCACTTGCAAGCTAATTAGCTTTACCTGTAAAGATGAAGAGGTAGCTGGGGAACAGGGAGGGAAGGAGAAGGTGGGGAGAGAGAGGAAGCGGGGGGTGGGGGGGTGACGACAGGAGAAGACAGGAGAAGAAAGCAACCACCACTACGCTGACCTCATTTCCAGACCTTGCTTTTGTTTCTGCATGTGTGAGGGAGGTGTAGCTGGGATCATGGGGTTTTACCTGCCATCACACCAGAGAAAACTGCCTACGATAAAACACAACACATGAAGCCGAAGTACTCAATTAAACTGGTGCGGGAGGTAGAACAATATCAGAGATATTTGAGAGAAATGTGATAAAGAAGAGGAAAGTTACCAAGTGTGAGGTCGCAACAACCAGTTTGGTTTCTTTGGTAAAAAGTGAAGAATAATCCGGGAAAGTTGGCTGAATTTAACAAGCTGTCATTACTGCAGCGGCATCTTTTTGTGAACCTTGGCTGTAGTGTAGATACAAGATTGCACTTTTTAACTACTTTTGCTTTTAATCAAATTTGGCCGACCAGATTTCACCAACAAATAAGGCAAAACCACCCTTTATGGGATGTGCTATTATCAGCTGCTCCATAATAAACTTCAACTTCAAAAGAACAGAAAGCAAAAACCCTGATCCTCTGCTCCATGAAGTCATTTTCATTTTAATTAATCTCCATGAAAGCCTCAAGCTCTGTCTAAAACCATACTCCCTGCCTATTCAATGTGATTATAGTGGAAGAAATCACTGATTGCAAGTTTGCTGATTGATAATCATAAGCTAGCAAATTGTGAAAAGTAATGCCAGCTACATGTATTACTACACAGCAACAACAGACAAAAGAGGAAATGTGACGCACATGAGGAAATGTTGCCTTTGGTTTGTTGTGTCATGAAAGGGTTTTTCAAGCTTGAGTAACTGCTGATTATCAGATGTCAAACCTGTCTTTAACAAATGTTTTGTTCTGGCTTAATTTCCTGCCGTTGATTCAGCCGTTGGCTTGTAACCTCACCACAGTTTGCTTGGAAGAGGTCCAAGACCTGCATGACATTACTGTTATCCACCAGAGAGAAGAATAAACTACTCTAAAACATAGTTGGTCTGAGGCTGACCTTAGTTTACTTTTACTTGTTTCCCCCTATATCTGTTTCTCCATACTAAAAGTGCGTGTGTGTGTGTGTGTGGGTGTATAAATCCAGTCAGTCAAACTTGTGTACCTGGGAAACGTTGGCCCTTGAGAGGGTTGGACAGTGCCATGCCGATCTCGGTCATTCCGTAACGTTCCAGCAGTGTGTGTCCTGTAATCTCCTCCCAGCGCTGCAGAGTGGGAAGAGGGAGAGCAGCCGAGCCTGAAACCATCAGCCTGGAGGGAGAGGGCCAGATGTGAGGGAAACTCTCCAGGATCCAAATAACACATTCCTCTATACCATGCCATAAAAACTTTGTGAAACATGTCAATTTAAAGCCAATCAGGACTGAAAATCAACAGGGGAACAGGGTAATGACGGCCTTGAAAGTTTATAAAATGCCTGTGAAATTCAAAAAAGGGGTAAAACATGTTTCACAAACATTGCGTTGTCAGGCATTCACATGTGCTGCAGGTGATTTGTGGGAATCAATGACTGGGAGATTTTGTCCACAGTATTCCAGGTAGAACATTTCAGCCAATAAATCAGAAAACCGCAGACACTACACGAAACATTGATGACACAGGCAGAGTCCACCAAAAAATATCAAGGGACAATAAAATGCCCCCGGAAAACAATAGCTAATTGCTATTCCGATATGTATGCACCCATATTTCCATACATGTATCCACAAATACTTCTACCCATGAGTAAGCTGTCTGTCATTAAAACCCACAGCCAGTACCTGATCCTCTCTTTGCAGACCGCTCTGACAAACTCCTTGACATGAGGCTGTGTGAAGTGCTGATCATAGTACCGGATCAGCTTAGAGTAGATAGTCGGCACAGCCATGAACACGTTAACCAGGGGAGCCTTGGAGCTCAACAGCATCTCCCACACCTGGGAGAAAGACAAAGAGAGATAAGCACAACACATAACTGAAGAGGGAGGATAGGCAAAAACTAAAGTAGTGTATTTAATGGACGGGGCCATGCAAACTAAATTCTTACATCCAGATTCATTCCATGAATGCATGTGCAAGGGCCATTTTTCTTTTATTTGATGTAAATGGCAGAGTAAGGTTCAGACAGCAGTCTCATATTAAACCTGTCAACACAACGCCAAAAAAGACAAGAAAAAAAGTCAAGATTTGTAAAGGTCAGGGGGAGGAAAACAGCAGCCTGCTGTAGGGCAGAGCTGGCATGTTGGCCAGTTAAAAGACCTTCTGTACAGCTACTTTTGACAAATGCGCTTTTTGACCGTTACAGAAGGAGCCACTTGTGTCCTCCACAGCATCAAACATGCTGCTTTAAACACACACACACACACACACACACACACGGTCTGGGTACATCACAGTAGACGATGGGAGGATGGGATGACAGCATGAATTAAGTGAAGGTGAACGACAGTTTCTCTCAGTCCCGTCTCCCCCCTGGGATACAAACGCTCCTCCCCAGCTGTCTCCCCTCCCCTCTCAGTCTACTTATCCTCACTTCTTCTTCTTTCATTCTACCTCCATTCCCCAAGTGCTTCTTTTTCATTCTCTACTTTCATCTCTGACCCCACATCTTCCCTTCATCTCTCTTTCTCCCCTCCGCTCCTATCTCACATTCACTTACCTTCTCTCTCCATTTCGTAATTTCCTGCTTCGCTGCCTCTGCAGTCTCTCTCTCTCTCTCCCTCTCACACACACACACACACACACACACACTCACACACCTAGACACATACTCTCACACAGAAGGATGCAGTCTTTCCCATCATCCCTCTCACCTCCAGTACCACCACATCCTTCTTAATGTGCCAACAATTTCTAAACTCTCCCTTCCACTTCTCCTTTGAGTCACCTCGTCGTAGACTCACCTAATCTATTATCTACTAACTTTTCCTCTCACCTCCTCTGCCTCTAATAAACAAACATAACTGAAATATATGGACAAATAGAGCTGAGATGATTAAGACTTGTCAGCGGTCTAATCAGATCCCTGTCCCATTTCTCACAATATCATTACAAGTCGATCTAAAAATTGTGGGCGTTCACGGTTCACCTGTACAGAATAAAACTTTGTGCAGAGGATTATTAACCGAGTGTGCCCTGACCATTCTGGGTGGTGTCTATCAAGTGCAGTGGAGCGCTTCCACCAAGTCCAGTCTGGAGGGGAGAGGAAGGCAATTTATGTCCGTCAAAGAGCTGGCCTCCACCTAGGGGACAGCATGTGGTGAGAACCCAGAGCCATGGCCTGCATCCTAAACAACTATGAGCTGCTTAGCCCTGCACTCAACATGGGACTCCGACACAATTGCAAATTCCTCCTAAAAAGGACTGGATGTTGAATGTCAATGTGTCTGTAGCGCCGAGTATCGAAAACTATCAGGTATCAAAAGTTGGCATTGATGCCTGGTCAGATTTTTTGTCCAGTTTACTTATTCTTTGATCAGCTATCATAATTTTGCTAATTTCATGTTTTATTTCTGGATGTTTTTGTACAGTGGCTTGAGTTAAAATGAAATTAAACACTGATGCACTTGGCTTATTTGGGTAAAAAGAAAAAAATGGTGTTATAAAAAACATTTTTATATTCCTTAAGGAAGGTATCAAAAAAGTATAGTTTGGTATTGGTACTGAAACTCTGGTATCGTACTGGCACTGCTATCAAAATAAGAGTCTACAGCCATGCTAGCAGCTCTGTGAGGCTGTTCTGTGGCACAGCCGTGCTTTGAGCCAAATGTGAACATCAGCATGCTAACAAGCTCACAATGACAATGCTAAAATGCTGATGTTTAGCAGGTATAATATTTACCATGTTCACCTTCTTAGTTTAGCGTGTTAGCATGCTAACATTTGCTATTTAGCGATAAACACAAAGTATAGCTGCGGCTGATGGGAATGTCATTAGATTTGCAGGTATTATAATTCTGAGGGCAACATGTCTGCACCAAAATTTCATGACAATCTTTTCAACAAATCAATAAAAGTTGTTGAGACATTTCATTCAAAACTGTTGCATGGTGGTGCTAAAAGAAAGGTCAGGTGATCACCCAAGCCAATGGGATTTATCTTCAGGGGACCATGAATACCTGCACCAAATTTGGTGCCAATAAATCTAGTAGATGTTAAGATATTTCCCAGGATAAATGAAAACGTTGACCTGCTGGAAAAATGAGGGGATCACCAAAGACAGTAGGATTCATCCTCTGGGGACCATGAATGTCTGAACAAAATTCAATGGGAATCCATCCAATAGTTGCTGAGTCAATCAATCAGTCATCAATTGAGTGTATAGAGTGACACTGCCATCCCTAGAGCATTCATCCATCAGGCTACTTAATAAAAATGTCTTAACCTGATAGAACACAATAAATTTATGCATTATCCCTCCCTTTTATTAAATATCTCAAACAATGTCTGTGATATGACGTTTGAGTTTAACATTTTTTAAACACATTTTTAATCATCTCCTCATGGTTAATCAAAATGTTAGTTGCTGTGATGAAGTAGTCAGTAGAGATTCAAATAAACAAACACAATCTGACCAGTGCTGCCTGTGTCGACCCCAGGAAGAGTATCTGCCCCTCTCAGCCTGCAACAGCCCACTTGAAATAGACTTATCTGTGATTTACTGGATCACAATTCCTGCACTGAACATTTTTGTCACTATCTCAAGGCGAAATCAGAAAAAAAATCAATGCCGGCCTCTGCTGCCTAGGCTACCCTTCAGAGATCTTCGGGGATAGAAGAGACAGCCTATCGATCACTTCATCAATGTACTGTAACTTCAGGAGGAGGAGAATAAAGGCTTTTTTTCTGAGGGTGAGAGGAGGGGTTTTCTAGATTGGTACACAAGGTCTAGGACAACAGTTGAATACTGATAGCTATAACAGTGTAGCAATACCCATGTTGACAGATTATGTCCTTTAAAGACCTTTCCTTTCCATCTACCTTCACTGTCATTAAACTGTAGAGGTCCCGACATAGAAACAAAAACACACATACATTGGAAAACATGTGCATCTACACTCCTATATTATCCATAACACACACACACACACACACACAAACACACAAACACACAAACACACACTTAGCACCCCATCTTCCCCTCCCTTCTCAGGGCCAAACAAGCACTATCATCCTTCAATGTCAGCTCATCGATTGATCCGCTGCTTAAGCCCCTGCCGTGAGTCGGCATTGGTCAGATACAAAGCCACACAGGGCAATTCATCACTAAGCCCCAAACACTTACTTTGACAGTCAGAGAGGGAGTAGGAGGAGGAGGAGAAGAGACTGATAGAAGGAGAGAGGGAGAGGAGAAAGGAGGGAGAAGAAAAGTGGAAGGCGAAGGGGAAACACCGAAAAAGAGATTGATGTGGAAAGAGCGGAAAGCTTTTTCAACCCAGCAGCACCTTGTCCATACTGGACGTCTAAATCTGAAATGCTTCCCACAGGTACATTCTGTCACCTCCCGAGCCTTACAGCTGTACAACTGCCTCTTTTGTTCAGGGGTGTTAATGAAAGGCATACTGTACCAAGAGAAAGAGTTAGAAGAAGAAAGAGACAGAGATAGAGTGCAGCCTAGACCTTCTGAGGCTGGAAGTCAGGCAGCATGACGCAGGTGGCGCCCACCCAGAGCGGGCACAGCAGCTTGTTAACAATGCCATGCACATGGTGTAGCGGCAAGGTGTGGAGGATGATGTCATCTCCGGACCACGCCCACTCTGAAACCAGACACTGGACCTGAATGAGGGGGGAGACAGGGAAGGAAAGAGAGGAAGAGGTTCAGCATGTCGTATCGTCTGTAAAATAAATCACCTCAATCAGCTTCCACTGCTGCAGACATTTGTTGTGATATTTTGTGGTGCTGTGATGCAGTTTACTTGTTGTACCTAGTTTCCTCCCAGACTGTTTATGTATGTATTATGTACACCTCAATTACTAATTTCCTGCATTGAGAAGAATGACTTCTGATGAAGCCCAGAGACACCTGTGAACGATGAATTTGGTTGGGATTGGGAGAGCATAATAATAACTCAAAATGATTATAATCTAACTGCATTATGGTCTGCTGAGGCTCCAGTTGGTGGAGAAACCTGTCTCTTTAACAATTAATTTCTCCCTGCGTTATGTGCAAACTGAGAATAGATATTTAGTATAGAAAGAAGACTAAAACCTGATGTTTATCCTTCAAAAGTAGATTGCTGCTATCATTATAGCTGCTCTGAAATAGTGTATATCAGCACGACGTCATCGTACATCATCATCATCATACATTTTTTGCAGTTAGCAGGAAGAAAAGAAAAATGTCCAACAAACAACAAAATAGGCTAAGAAATGCACAATACATCACCCAAGAACTGTTTGATAACAGTGTATTTATTGTTTAAGTGTTTGATTTATCATGTTTAAGAAGCCAGTTGTTATTATAATTTTAAGTATTGTCATATATGATATGGCTTAGCAGCATACTAGGGGAATTGTGTCTGTTTAAACAGTTTTGATTTTTCAGCTGTAAATGTCAAGTTATAGAGGAACGTGTGAAAATGTGTTACAATAGGCTTAATCTAAACAGCACCTTTGTGGCTCATTTATTGTTCAACCTTGTTGTTAATGCAGCTAAAAGGTGATTTGTACCTTAGAGTTATATGCAATTGCTTTATATTGTACAGGTGTTGTGATTACTGTGTCCTGTTCACTGTACGTTTGTGTAAGCAGATAATAAAGAATAATCTTGCCTTATTTAGACAGTGAAAGTTCCTGTGCATGCTTCTGAATGACAACTAGAAATTGCTAACACTTGTGCAGAAACACACATGCATGCGGAGATCAGGCCTCATGTTAATGTTTGCTCTAAGAGTCTGTATTTGAAATCACAACACCAACCACTGGGCCATGTAGGTCAGTGTGGAGTGGTCTTTTGTTGCAGATGTTACTGCAGTTTCTGATCACTCAGATGGCATTCAGTACCCCTCTGACACTGCTGATGATGTTGACGTCTTTAACTAACATCATGCACAAAACACACCATAAGCACAGTCCACCTCGATAATTAGGTAAGGGAATTGGTATGCTTTTCAGTTTTACATTCACTAGGAAAAATTGCAGCATTGCTGTCTGTGAAGGCACTATCAGGCAATTCAATACCCAAAATGAAGCAAAAAAACATTCAGTGTATATATACACATTGTTTAAGACATCAAAAATGTTGGAAGTGGAAGATCAATAAAATAGTCATCTTAAATCCAAGCTTAAATTTGGAAGTTGTTGAGTGAATTTATTTTCCTTCACCTCAGGTCTTCATTCACATTAACCTGACAGGAGCTTTCCAGGAATTCTGACAACGCCATGTTGTTGCCTTCCAGGAAAACAGACAGACTCACTTAATCATTCACTCAGTCACTTCCCTGAGCCAACCAGAGACAAATGAAGCTCTGACTATTGGACATGTAGGTCAATTTCGCATAAAAAAAAATATACAGGAAGATCTTTAATAGCATAAATTACTGATTATTCAGAAAGCTCGACTGAAACAAACAAGGAACGATGCTAATCAGGGAGTCAAATATGAGTGTGGGGGTGTCCAAACACTCCTTGCACTCAGAAACATGCATACATTTTATGTGTCTATATTTACTTTACTTTGAAACAGCATTATGGTTAGCTGTAATAAAGGTTTAGGATAACCTCACAAGTACAAAGAGCCTATTAGTGATTCACAGACAACTCACACTGTGCATTATTTTAAATAGCCACATATTTTAATCCATTAGCACCAGCTGTACCTTCCTGCTGATAAACATGTACTGATGTCAAACTAGAAGCCTGTGACAAAAAGGAGTTGAAATGTAATTTGCTTTGTCTCCAATGTAATTATGGTTTAGACAACATTTACCATGGCTTGGATGCTGCTGTGCGTATGTAGAACTCCCTTGGGTCTCCCTGTGGTACCACTGGTGTAGATTATCATAGCTAGTCGATCAGCCCAGTCTGTGATGGCTGTCTCCTTCTCTCGGGTGTCTGCCCCTTCTAAAGTGCTCAGGTTAGAAGTAGGGGGCAGTGTCAGGCATGGCAGCCCCAGCCTCTGTGCCAGCGGCTCCAGGGTTTCAGAATAGGGATGCCCTGCCACCAGTAGTGAACTCTGGGAGTCAGAGATGATGTACTCCAGTTCAGATTGAGGGTGTTTTCTGTAGAGTGGCACTGCCGTCCCGCCACTCATCCAAGCCGCCCACTGTGCCACTGTATAGGAAGCATCATTAGCGCACAGGAAGGAGATTCGTTTTCCTTCCAGACCCCCAAAGTCTGAGTTTAGTGTGGTACTGATTCTACCTGCAAGACCTAAGCTGCTGCAGTACAGCTGTTTGTAGCTGTGGCTGCCACTGCTGTCTATGATGGCAAGCCTATCTCCAAATGCTGGAGCTCTGGCAAACACTGGCTTCTGGTTTATCCTTGATGATGGTGCTGTAGTCCATCTATGAGTCCTCCTTTGGACCACAGCTCCCAGAAGCCATTTCCCTGGCTTTGATGGGCAATAAGTTCTGTGAAGAGTGGCTTTCCAGTGAGGCAATGTCCACTTCAGAGAGTGGCAGGCAGCAGCAACAAGTCCTGACAGCATGTTTGAGACTCAGCTGTTCGGACCCCCCAGAGTTAGACCCTTGCATGTGCTCATATCAGACGACATCTGTGAGTTGACGGGGAAAAAGGCATGTAGGCTTAGTTTTATCAGGCAGCACACAAAGTTTGACATCTTTCCAAAATAACCGTTTAGCCTACTTCTGCAATAGAGGAGAGTGTCTGTAGCTGTGTGATTGACACCACTGTTTATAATCTTTTCATATCCTATTTCCAAAATCATGTTTACAACCAAGTTTTAACTTGGGTTTTTTTCTGTAACTTCTGGGTTAAGTAATAGCTGTATTACAGGGATTCGCAATGTCACTCACTGCAAAAACTGCTGTTTTTGTTATTGCCGTGACAGATTGAAAACGACGCCGATACTGACTGGACCTCAGCCAAAATACGGACAATAAAAACCCCTCCTTCCTACAGCGAATAATATATGAATACTTCTTAAGTAGCACCCGTGTTCCGCTGTATACATATCTCCTTTAATTCATAATTCACCTTACCTAAACAGCCGGTACGTCTTGTAGTGTAGGAGGGCGCAACGGCATTAATCTTCCGCCATGAAACAAATGTCGCTTGAATTGTTCCTGCCTCGTAAGTACACGCAACAAACCCAGCTCTTGTGTGGCGACTGAGACTTTAAAAATACAGTTTTTAATTGTCCAAAAACATCGTGTTTTGTTATTTTAATTATGTTAATAGTTAGTTATTTCTTTAACACATTTCACTACATGAAAGGATTTAAATGCACATACTATGAGATCATGAATTCATATCTTCAGAGAGTTATTCAATTGAATTGCTTTTAGGTTGACTTAATTTTTGTCTTTTTAGATCAATTTCAGCCTTTGTCTATTTTGATATATTTAAGTTTAAATTTTTACACATGATCTGATGTGTAAGAGTCTGAGGCCCACAGACAGCTAGTTTCAGATAATTGTATCATTGGTTATAGAGCTAGCATGACTTATGTTGTTGCAGATCAAGTGGAGAGGCTGCTCAGCAGAGACGAGGATAGTGGAAGGGAGAGTGCAGCGTATATGCAGTTACCCCACACAGAGCTGTGTTTGGCTTTAGATCACATGCCAGTCCTACCACTCAGTGTGCCAACTAGCTTGGCTGGCTTCATCATCACAGTGCAAGTGGGCACATTCAGCCGCCAGCTGGCAGTCGCGGGCCTCAGATAAGAGAATGGTACAGACATGGCACACGTTCAAAAAGTTTTCACTTCCCTCCCCAAACCCCCTACACTGCAAACAAGGATGGCATGTTCCTAACGAAATTAGAGCCTTTGTTTCAGAGAACTCCCCTCCACTCTCAGGAATAGTATCGTCAAAGACCACTCGTTCCCATTCGTGGGGAAAACGCTGTTCAAGGGGATGCTATGCTACCCCAGCAGCTATCTCATTTCCAGAGCATCCTTTATTTGTAGGGCATTTGCACAGTCTTTCGTCTTGTTTTTATGCAGATGGCACTGCCGCTTTTTCTAAGGATTCAACCTAAAAATGACCGAATGGCGTCTCAGATTAAACGAAATAAGGCACAGACGACTCATGTTTTTGGATTTGCTTCCTGGAAGTTGGCCATATTTTCGACATGTGTTATATGGGGACTGGAATCTGAGCCATTGAGAGACTTATTTACAGCTACTGGAGACACGCAGGGATGGATGACGAGTGGAGGATAATAACGGACATCACATATGTGTTTGTCAGGGGTTGAGAGGTAAAGACATGGCTACCATAAGGAGTTATGGTCACGGTTGTGGCGAAAACATGATTAGATAACGTATCTAGCAGAAGCTGACATTTTGCTGAAATGGCCTGCTGCCAACACACCATTCAGCAAAGACCACCTGAAAGGATCTCGCCAGTGATGGGCAGGATGGCCGCAAGCAGGCGCCAACTCCTATCTTGGCAAAGGAATGCATCTGAGGAAAAGAGAAAGAGGGGACCCCCCACAGATCTGTGAGAGAGGCTGGGATGGTAACACAAACTGTGGGGAGTACCCAAGCATGTGTCAGGTTGGCATCAATGTGAGAATGTCTTGGCAACTGCTCCATTCTCTCCCCTCCCACCCCAGCTCACACACAAACACACTGTTGCCCTGCTTGGAACACATGGTACATCAGCAGCGGCATCTGGCCGCGCTGACTCCTGGCAGCTGCGCTTCGTCTTCGCCAGTTGGGAGTCTTGGCACTGCCACTTCATCAACTACCTGTGGCTCCTCCCGGGTAAAAAGGCGAGCGATGAATTATTCCGGAGCTGCAGCTGCAAACTTGACTTTCATCCAAGAGATTCACTGTAAACATACGACTGCCTCACAGAGCACATGCCACCCACATACTAATGCATGGTTGACAACATGGCTTGTATTCTGTGCAAAGGGACTCATGTGATGGCATGGTTTATCTGAGGCGAAAGATGACGGATGCTTTGTAATGATTCTCTATGCGATGTATCTACGTCAAATGCATTGCTTTCAAAGAGGCCCAGGGAGAAACAACCAGCAGAAAACTGGAAGCTCTTGGTTTACAAAAGTGATTTTTTAAAAGCCTCAAATCAACAAAAGCACAGTGAGCAAAAGATAAACATAAGTGGCAGTAATATTCAGAAAGGCACTGCATTTGGGCTCATCAGGCAGCATCGGCCTATCTCTTTGTGTTGGGAAATGGTGTTGAAAGATCAAATCAAAAGGCAGCCAAGGATTACACTGAAAGGAATTTCTCTCCCATTTTTACAATGAACAAATGGATGGGTGACCTTTCACCTCAACAATTATTGCCTTACATTACACTTCTAATGGAGGTTTTGACAACCAAGGATATTTGCCTGACGCGCGCTGAACACATTTTAGCTGTGACACCATGGATTGCTGGGAAAAAAGTAGGACAGCTTTGTCTGAAGATTGCCTCCCCTCTTTAACGAAAACTTCCAATGGCGTCTTTGCGAGATGTGCTTACAAAGATTCAATTTACAGACAGTATAATGTAATGTTGCTTTATTTAACGCTTGATTATTTCAGTGGCACTATCTTTTGTCATACCATCTACTGGTCTGGATGATTTCATTTCATCACTGAGGTGCATTTAATGCCAACTCCTCTCCATCTGTCCCAAGATGTGTTTGGTTTCTCCTGCACTCTCAATTTTTTTATTGTAGAGAAGCCCTCACTTTGCCAGGGCACCCAAAGTTTCCCAAACGTCAACTGTAAAAAACAAAAACTTTACAGTGTGTTTATTGTGATCACAGTATTAAATGACAACATGAGCAGTGGCTCAAGTTATTGATCATATAGTTTTGGCTCTTTTTATACAGTTTATACAAGAAGAGAAGGTAAAAAAGCAGAAAGGCAAATTAAATGTTAGGAATCCTTAACATCCACTGGCTTTCTTAAGAGTTCATGGTTTGCTCTCAAGCACTGCATGACCCAATTTGAATTTAAAACTTTTTGTGTTATTATTTTTTTCTAGCCTTGTTTCCTGAGAAATGTTGCTGGCAAGCTGTTAAAATCTATCAAAATGTGACTACATCTCTCCCTTACACACATATTCACACACATATTCTCTCACTTTTTTCTGTGGGTGTTAGTCATCTGACAGTGACCCAGTGGGAGTTTTTTCTCCATCTGTGTCGGTCTGACCCATTTTAGCCCTCGGCCACGTCCAACTGTTCCGTTTCCCAAACATATGTGCGGTGGCAGGGGGATAAGCGAACCGTCGCCGCGCGGGACCTGCAGACACACACTGCAGATATGACACTGGACCCTGCTTTCCTGTCTGTCTGCTTCCCACAGCATATGCCATCATCAATACTGGCCCCGAGGAATCACACCTTAGTGATTTAACAAAACACCACTACTACTGCTGCTTCTCCTTCTCCTGCTCTGAGTCAAGGATGTCTCTCTGTCTGTGTTATAAATTTGATTATCAGACGAAGTGAATTTGTAAAGATTTATTCCTGTTAATGCACTGTGTGTGTGTGTGTGTGTGTGTGTGTGTGTTTACTGTTGGACAATATGTGCTTGCCCTCATGTGGCCTCCAATGATTTTCAGTTGTCATCATGACTCTGCATCTCATTCATTGCTTAACCTCTCTTATTCAGTATTCACATGTATTTCTACTGGCCATCCCTTGATTGGGCACTTGACTTGGAAGACAGACTGGCTACACTATCTGTGCAGATCATAACACTAGCCAGTGAGGGCAGAATAGGCTAACCAGAAGAGGGCTTTTCCAAGTGGTCCATGTTGGCAGATGAGATGGTATCACTGCACAGAGCCAGGACCCACTGGGGACTGTGGGGTGTGAGGCACATATGGGCAAACAGGCTGCTGATGAGCTGCTTACATGAGCCTCTCATCATGGCCTTAGACAGAGATGTCTCCACCAGAGGATTTGAAGTGGCTGTGGGTTTGCATTGTTTGGGCTGGCACAGGATCTTGGATTCAAGCAACTTAGAGAACAGATATGTTTGTCTGCAGAGATGCTCTTCCTTTAGATTTTTATAAAATGTCACCCAAATTCTTTGGGAACAAACAGTGTATAACAATAAAGGTTATATGAAAATGCCTGCAACTTGTTATTGTAATTTACACGTTCTCTGAATAACTGAGGCAGACGGCATGGTCAAATGGATGGAATAAAGTTGATTTAACTGTAGTCTTAAGGTAACTCACCCTAAATAAATTATATCCAACTTCCTGACCTACTGTCTGTGATAAGCTTCAGATCGCTCTGAAATTTTTTTGATGGCTTTCCACTAATGCCTTATTGATTCTCCTCGTTCCCTTTTAACTGACACACATGAAAATGGAAACTATTCCGCTATACAGACGATCAGGACTTCCGCTCCGCCCCCTTGTCTAATTCAGCTCACTAACTCTGTCCTGCATCCTCAACAATCTGCTGCCTCTGAACATTGAAAGGGTTATGGCATCTCATTCAAACAAAGTTGCACACGGTTGCACAATATTACATTCAGATGTGTATCTTCCATTACTTTTTAAATATGTTCATGATATAGCTTGGATCAAATAGATTATCTGACTTCAGGAGATGGTTGTTTCTAATCCCTCTGAAAGCCTTGCAAATGTTTGTCATGTTTAATGTCTGTTTAGCTCTTACGTGGCTATGGAAGAAGCATACAATTTCCCATTCCCATACATCCTCAGTTTATTTCTTCTGCCATGCAAAGAAACTTTGCAGGCATCTTTCTTGTTCCATCTTCTGCAAACATGCACATACTACAGGCAGACACATGCACCCTCACTCACCCTTACACACACACACACACACACACACACACACACACACACACACACACACACTGAGAGGCTGCCAGGCTGTTTGGGTGGTGTGTTGTTCTCTGGGAGACAGTGCCATATGTTGTCTAGCCTCCCAGGGAGGGCAAAGCCTACCACTGTACTGTTGTCCTGACTCTAAGAGAAGCCCACTGCACCTCTGAAACTCCTAAAACTCAACTTATTTCTCATTTTATGTAGTATACTTTTCAGTGTGCTAACATCTAGATTTGAGACTGTGCTGAAGATACTGAATGAATGTTAATCTTGATAACTAAAATAAAAATTCAGTTTTTTAAAGGTATAAATAATCCATGTTGTATTCAAAATGGATCTATGGATTTTCATTCGTTTATTCATTTGACCTTTATTTACACTTGGAAAGACACATTGAGGAACAGTGTGCTTGTGTCATTTTTCAAAGAAAGAACCACATACAAACATATATCCCTGTCTTGTTGGACGATAGGAAGTGCTACTCCCAGCAGTGCAGTGTGAACGCTTCTGGCAAATGGTAAACAGGTAAAGAGCTGAGATGGATTCTAGACAATGGCTAACCTTGCAGTGAGAGGGCCTGTCAATGCCTCTGCACATCTGCAGATGAGAAGTCTTGAAAAATTCATAATAGACAGGCAAAGTGAAAAAAAAAGAAGCTTTTGTTCAGTAGTGCCATCTTGGGTCTTTTAGAGCCCTTGGATTCATCGTTTCTTCTTATTTCTTTAGAAAGGAGAGACAAAGAGAGGCGAAGAGAAAAAAGTAGACAGTGCAGAGTAATAAAAAGAGTGTGTTTGGATACCTTTGGTCAGGAATGCGGGGAGGTGATGGGTGTGTTTGTTGAGGAGGGGATGAAGGAAAGAGTGGATGTAAGAGTGTGTTTGTGCATTGACTTGAGGGGTAGGGGATGCGTGTTCAGAATTTATCTTATCTGTGTGTTCATTACTACTTTGCATTTCAGGCAGAGAGCTTGGGTGCTCCACTAAATCGCAGGAAGGATTGTTAGACACGCGTGTTATTAATTTTTTCAGGGTCCCTGTGGCGTCTGTATGAATCTTAATGCTGCTGACTGGGCTGCAGCTCTATCGACTTTCTTTAAAATATGAAGAAGCTTTGCTGGAAGCGCCTGGGGTCATTAGCTGAAGAGTAGGCGCAAATCCCTCACCGAGCCTGCTCTGGCTTCGCCATGTTAAATGTGCTCTTAAAATATTCATAATCATACTCTTGCCTGCACACACGCACATACACACATGCACTCACACACACACACACATATGCACACAGACAATGCACCAGGGACATAAGGGGATCAATATTAAAATGTATTCCTGTTTTGGTGTGTGGTTAATTAGCTGCGGTTCTTTTAAACCATGAAGTTTGGGAACAGATTAACAGTATCTTTTTGTACACACAAGATAATATTTACTTCTGCTCCATCCGTGCGGACATAAATGAAATGCATATCAGTGGATGCTGACATATGGAAACCAAAAAAAACAATGATTTTATTTTGTACTGTTGCTTCTTTAATAATTTACAAAAGCATTTTAGTGTCAGACCATGAAAGTTAAATATGCAGCGTCTTCTATTTCACAGACACACTGTGACTTCTTCTACACTGCAATAATTTGTATATTTTTATGTTTTTATAATTCAGTTTGTATTTGCATTAAATTTGCATGAAATGTTTACAAACTGGCATTTGATCCACTGTAATGAAACGGTGTAATCACGCGTTTCCAAATAGTTCACTACTTTGTCTACTTCTTCAAAAAAAAGCTGTTGTTTTTATTATTTATATACTTCTATATTAAAATGAAGGTTTTAAATAACAGCCACTCTCAGGTATTGTATCATTACTTTGATGAGTAATATCCAAATAATGTCATGATGTGGACATTTTTGCAGCTTGAAATTATATTTTTATGACAGGGTGTATTGATCCTTTCAGTATTGACCTTTGATCTTTGGGAGTTTATAGGGTAGCTTCATTCAAGTGCGTATAGCTAAAATAAGGGTCCCTTTTGAAGTCTTATTAGCAGCACCGTGACCCTTAATAGCAGCTGAGGATCAATAACAACACTGTAGGTCAGAGACTGGTGTACATAGTAGCATCAGTCAGCTGTTGTATTTCTGATTGTTTCACGTGCAGATATGAGTTGTACACATGTGTTGTGAGAGCTTCTGCTTCCTCTTCGGGAACATTGGCTCTTTACAGCACTCTGTTCTGGCTTTCATTATCCAATCGCCGCTCTCCACTTCCTGCAGCCTGAGTTGGGAGAGTCTATTGTGTGACAGTTCCTGGCCAACCCTAACAGACGTGAACCCAAATAACATAATCACATCATTGTACTATTCAGGCCTGGTTACTGATCCAGCCTTGTGTGTTATAAGAGCATTTCTACAGAGTGCAGTGTTTTTATTTCTATTTAACCTTTATTCACCCAGGACGTTTCTTGGCAGCCTAGAAAATCCTCAGACTCCACTGAATCCCCTTATAACAATGTTCTTTAAAGCAGTATAATACAGTTACCTACTGAAGTAGTGCAATTTTACTGATATTTTACTCAATTACAAGTAAATCTAATGTGCAAAAGTTAACTGCAAACTAAGCTTTGTTAAAATCTACATAGACATGCAGGGCCCTGGTGCTAGAGGTTTAGGGAGCTGACCATGAATTGCGTGGTTATACTTATAATACTTTTTCTGCCAAATGAATAAAACAACTACATTTTCAGTGCTTTACACTATGAGGTCACCCACCAATTGTACACTGAACGTACAAAGATAAGATTTGCAGCAAAGGATATATTTAACAAGTTCTGAAATTTTGTTGGGTTAGGGTTGGCTGGGGACTATTGCATGTCATTCCACATCTTTATTCCCCTAATTTCTTATTATCTGTCTACTGTCGACTCTCTAATAAAGGCATAAAATGCCCATAAAACACTTCCTGTGAAGTTAGTATAATTTCTAGAAAGGATAATATTGCTAGATGTCATCCTCACATTTTCGAAATGGTTGACATGACAGAGTAAGATAAGATAAGATAAGAAAAGATAAGATAACACTTTATTATCCGTTTACACGGAAATTTCTCTAGCATCACCTGCTCCAACAATCATCTGAATAACATAATACAGCATAAAAGGACGATAAAGGAAGATAAAAGGTGTTGTAGAGTGTAAACTAGATTGTTAACAAATTAAGAATGGCTTATTTTTTGCTGCCTGACTGCTGAATGGCTTCAGGTTTTCCAGTTGTTGAAATAAATGACTTTAAAACATACTCCAAGAATTAGTGCACACACAAAACCCACAGTAACAGGATTAATAGAAATTAGTTACTTCCAGACTTGCTTCAAGGTAGGTGAAATCACAACTAGGTATTTGAATTCAGTCAATATAATTTGTGTGTTGAATACAATGTTTGCATTTATAGATTCATTATAGATTTTTTTGAAGCTATATATCTGACATTAACCTGATATATTAAATGGACAACCTGTGTGACCCAATGATGACTATCATGATTCAGTGCTGTACTTATCTCTTCACTCTCAATTCAAGTGAGCTCCACAAGGACTGACCTTGCTAATCTAAAAGCCCTTGAGAACAGCAGTAATCAGACCAGTGTGACCACGTCAGGTAACTGAAATATATTCAAATGTTAACAATAAGCCTTTTATATGTGTCAGTACCCATGATGCCCTTCAACTGGGCCTAAATGAAAAATGGCAATTGTGTCATACATGCTGTCTCATGGTTGGTTGTAATAAGTTCTACAGCAAAGAGATCTTAACTGAACTAATCATTAGCTTAACATGACCATGAACATGCTAATTTTACCAGCTGGGTAATTTGAGCAGGGGTTAAGTTACGGCCCATCAAAGGACTCCAACATGTGTGAGACAGGTGCTGCGATGGAGACCAGGCCAAAACAATCACGTTGCTACAGAAAGGCACTGCCTGCCTAATTGATGCCTGTTTGTGTGGCACGCTGCTGGACAATGGATCGGGGCTGGCAGATGTACCAGGGGGGTGAATGATACACACAAATCCACTGAGAACAATAGCACAGGAACAATGGGAGTAGGCGAGCGCACGTGTGGGTTTGTGTGTATGTGTGTGTGTGTGTGTGTGTTTGTGTGTGTGTCCAGAGAGAAGCAAAAAGAAGAGGGAGGGTGCAAGAGAGAAAGTGAGGGGGATTCATGATTCCATAAATAACTCCCACACTTAATACTATGTAGTGTAAATAAGAAATACTGCATCAGCACAGAAGTTATCATTATTACAGTAAGTGAAATTAGTATCAGTGCCTCAGTACTGTATTAAAATTGAGCATTTCCTTTTTGTGAGACCCTCATTGTCACTATGTTTCTGGAAGAAATACCATACTTTCTTTTTTATATTTTATTATCATTAATTTACTTTATTAATTACGTCATGACTGGGTTCTTAACCCCCAATTCATCATGTTTTAACAGTTGTAGGTATAGTAGTGCAAACTCTAATCATAAAGCAAAATGATCAGTAATAGAGAAGCAAAAAGGAAAATGAAGAAGAAGAAGAAGAAGAAAAAGACAAAAAGAAGACATATTTTACTTTCTACTGCAGTATATAAAAGTTGTAGTTACCTGCTGCCTTTAATAGCTTCATACAATATAACAACTACCCAACAGTATATGATGTGCAGTAGTTAGATCTAGCAGCACCTGGAACAGCTACACCATTACAATGCTGCTAACAAATTAAAGCATTAATATTTAACAGCATGGAAGGAACCAGTCATTTGAATGAGTTATTTTAATACATTAGTTTAATTTGCACCTAGTACTTACTTTTCCTCAAGTAAAGTATGAATTTGTTTTTAATGGTTTTTTTGTACATTGTGGTGCTTCTACTTTTTTCTTAAGTAACCTGAAGGATATGAATACATTTTTCCACCACCGATTACCTGTTGATTAATGTTTTGGTTACTATAATATGAAGTTGTATGTCAGTGCTTCCTAATTTTTGGCTTGTGACCCTTCAAAACAGCTCAGTCTTCTTCTGACCTCTCACCAAAGGTTGCATACAGTATGTTTGTGAGTTGCGAGCAGTTCGATTCTAACATTGTTTAATTACAATAGTTTTTAGAGGCCTGAAGAGGTACAACTATCAGTATTTTACAGTATAAAAAAAGGAAAGATTACAGAACAGACAGAAAAAATTTCTTATTTCCTACCTTATTATCTTGTGACACCTCAGATTTATGTTGTGACCTCGTGGGGGATCCTGGAAACCACTGCTATAGTTAACCTCAGATTCAACATTAGTGTAATTACTGTAGTAGGACATAAATGCATCTTACAGAAGGGGAAAAGGCGTTAAAGGATGTTTTATATGAGAAGAAAAGGCTTCATCATGATCTTACTCAAGATATCTTCCCCCATACATACCACTGAAAAGGTCCAGTGGTATGTATTGATCTGTGTGTAGCTTAATGTTGGTCTTTATGGCTACACTGCGGTTACACAAGCCAGTAGGAAAACTACTTACTCCAGCCCACTGTTATAACTGAATCAATCCATTAGGTGAGTATTGAAACTGTGGTCACTCTCCACAATATTTACTGATTATATATGGCGGCAAATTTAATTATTCAATATGCAATTCAGTTATCAGCAGCATGTAAAAACCCAGATAGAGATGGATGTTTTCCATGTGCCACAATGCATTACATGTATACATTAAATTGAAAATGGGAGCCATGACATTAGACTATGAGACGTAATTACAGGCTGTTCAAAGACAGTAGGGCATGAAAATAGTGTGTGTGTGTGTGTGTGTGTGTGTGTGTGTGTATGTGAAAAACAGAGCGAGAGAGAGAGAAGCGTTGTGTGTGTGTCCCTGGGAAAGTGACTGCTGTTTGGCTTGGCCCCCTGTCCCCTCTTCCAAGAGACTGTGAAATCAGAAATTAAACGCTTCACCATCGTGAAGCAATTCAGCCTGATACGTCTTCCTCTCTTGTAATTGTTTGTTTATTGGACCCTATTCAAAAGCAATATTGTGAAGGTCTCTGCACGCTCTGGGAGCCAGCTTGTATACTGGAGGAAGGTCACACCATGTCAGTTAGTGTTTAACGATTCAAGGCAGAAGGGAGAAAGGCCAGTTAAGGGCAGAAGCAGCAGGAACGTGAAGCAGAGGACAGTTGTTTAAAGTTGCAACATAATTTTGCTTTAGTATTTTAATAAAAACATGATGTTGATCGGTGATGATGTAATCGCCTGTATATGATGAACGACTCAAAAATTGATAAATTGTTATATAAAATATTAATCAAAAATGCTGTCATTATTGGTTATTGTGGCTACAAAGAAATAAAGAACATTTTTGCTTTTAATTTCTTACAGATACCAATATATTGAACATCTCAATGAAATCTCACATTATTGAAAATGTGTTTACTGATGTTAATCATGTTACCCACATATTTCACTCTAGAAATATGTATTCAGATCTAAATAAAAGAAGAAATAAATTAAAGTAAAGAAAATAAAATAAAGTAGCAGTGCCCCACTGTAAAAATACTCTGTTAAAAGTAATGCATTCAAAAAGTAAACGTGTAGAAATATTAGCAAGAAAATGTACTTAAAGTACTTGGTATCCAGAATGGCCCCTTTCAAAGTGTTGAATTATCATATATCTTGTATTAATAGCTTATTATTATTGATGCATGTAGGAGCATGTAGTGGAGTAAAAATACAATATTTCACTCTGAAATGTAATGGAGTGTTAGTATAGCAGTATAAAGTAGCAGAAAACTAAAATTCTTAAGTAAAGTGCCTCAAAATTCTACTTCAGTACAGAACTTGAGTAAATGTACTTAGTTACTTTCCATACTGGCTGTAATATTGATATTACTGAAAGTGGCAGCAGTAGTTGCAGTACGAGTCTCAGCTGTCCATTTGTTGCCGAGGAGGATTTTTGATTCAATTATAGATTATTGAATTCAGAGTTTTTCTTCCTGGTTATTGTTGAATCCAGAATAATGTCTTTAAGCAGAAGAACGCACTGAATTGTCATAATATTGCAATTGATATATCGATGTAAGGAATGAAACATTAAACCCCTTACAAATAGATAGATAGACAGACATGAGCTTAGTGACAGCTGCAGGGTCTGAGAGCAGGTGTGATGGAGGGATAGAGGAGACTAATTTAGCCATACACTTGTGGTACTAACGAGACCTCTACCATGTTCACATACACACACACACACACACACAGACACACGCACGCACACACACACAGACACACACACGCGTGCACACACACACACACACACACACACACACACACACACACACACACACACACACACAGCCATGACATAGTGCCAATCATCTTTTCTCAAACCCCTAGCACCTCCCACCCTTCCTGTGTGTGTGTGTATGTGTGTGTGTGTGTGTGTGTGTGTGCGCGTTTGTATCCAGGCACATGTGCCATATGGACTCACCTAGACACCTGTCAGTTGAAGGTAGAAAAGAATGGCAATGACATCTGATGAATAATTCAGCTTTAGCAGCAAGTTCTCCTGAACCTTCACAGTGAGATCACAGCATCTTACATCTCCTGTCACTCCATTCTTAGACAACACAGCACATTTTTCTGACTATAGACAATAATCTTTGTACGGACCCGCTGTCATTAACAGTCGCTGGTTTCCTTTCTGACAAACAAAACGAAGGGAATCAACATTAATTAATTGTGTAATAACAAATCAAAATGTTTTTTCGAGCAACACTTTATCCTCACAAACAAATTCAAACTGTTTTATACAGTACAGCCTACAGGTTCTTCAGTAACACTCATTATACTTATTTACCTGTGATTACCTTTTGTTTGTCAAATTGAGTGAGGAATTCTACAAAGAATCCTGTTCACAGATTAAATGGTACAAGGAGACCTAAAAATAAAAGCTTTGGTTTTATTTAGCCATAATAAAAGAACTGAAAACAAGCCTGATATTTATGTAATAACGGACGTTATGCTGATTAGGGAAAAAATGATACACTTACGTGTGTAAAACATTTTTTTCTTTGGTTGGTGAGCTAGATCTCTACTACAAAGAAGCAGGGTGAGAATAAATTGGCTTAAATGCCTTTGAATGTCTTACTGTTTCTTTGTCCTTTGCCTACCACATTAAACAGTTTGTCAATAAATTCTTCATTTTTAAAGTTGGAAATCTTATTTCTTTTTTATGTGAAATTCGATATCTGTAATAGTTATTTCAGCATGTAAGATTGTGTTATAGTGCAGTGGCTAATCAAGCAGGTACTTTTTGTGAGCCAGATGATCATCGCTATCACTCATGTGATGATACACAGCATATGAACAATTATGCAACATGCTTGCAAAACACAAAGCTATTCTACCAGACTGCTGTCAATATGCCAGGAATAATTAACATGCTCTTTGCTTTGTTTTCTCTCTTTCAGCCAGCCACAACCAAATCTGTCCCCTAATAACAGGCGGGCGAGTTGGAACAAAACGTGCATTGAGTGTTTAGAGAAACCAAGAAGCTAAGTATCCTATTCTGCATACTGCTTTGAGTTCCCAAGGAGAAAGCAATCTCCATTTATTTTGTCCAAAAGCTGAATTTTCCGTACTGGCCCTAAAAACCCACTTCCCTTGGTGAATTAGGTCTTTGCCAGTCAGTCCTGTCTCCTGTATAGCATTACTCTTATACAGTATAAGCAATTAAGCAAACCAACAAGTGCAAGGCTGCACACAGTATAGCTCTGTGGTAAAGCACAAACAGCTCCAACAAACTCAGATTATGAGCAAATGAAGAGAAAATCAAACAAAAGGCCTGTGCAATGATTCCATATTCATTCTTTGCCAGTTCACGACAATCCAAGACCATACAATACATGCTAATGAGTTGTCATTGTTTGAAGCCTGAGCCATGGAAATGAGCGCACACTGAGCTGCTATGTGTGAGATGAGTGTGAAATCTGATCGAGGAAACAGACAGACAGTAAGAGACTGAGCCCCAGGGCCCCGAGATCTCACTACAGCAGCGGATATGTAGAACAGGGAGGAAAAGGTGTTGCTGCAAACTACTCTGTGCTACTGTGAATATGCAATATGTGTATGTGTGTGTGAGGGGTTAGCTGTGGATGGCAGATGTCAGACCTCTCAGCCCCACCCCCACTATGGGACCACCTGTTGGACCGAGGCCATCTGGAGGGTGGGCCCTCTCTCCGGACTGATACCGCGAGGGTCTTACCCAGCATGCTGACCAATGATACATGATCACACCGCATGACAGGAAACGTCTTGCGTGTCTAGTGCTCGTCCTTCTGTCTGTCTTTCTGTTTTGTCCTCTTCATTTATGTCTTAATCTTTCCCTATTACAGTTTCTCTCCCTCTGACTGTTTATCTGTCAACTGAGTGTGTGGTATAAGAGGCATGAAGGCCAAAATCAGTGCTACCAAAAATACAAAATATATTACCCCTAGCAAATATACTGTACCCAGTAGTCTGAGTGGTGCATGAGTAATTAAATGCACCTCCACCACCCCTCAATGGAGGACAAATTACTTTTCTCTTTATTACAATTACCATTTTTAAAGTTCTCTTGACTACTTTAATCCTACGTTGAAATGGTTTAACTGATAGCTGAACCTAAGTCATTAAAACAATCACCCAATATCACAAGTCAAAATATTAGTGTAATAAAGGCCCATGTCCTAAATGGTTTGTGCAATTAGTGTCTCCACTTTACTATGATGTTTCACCAAATATTTAAAATGCCACTTTTGTCTTAAAGATAAATATTTTTTTCCTAGAGGGAAAATCAAGTCCCCCACCAGCCATAACCTCTTTATCCTTAACCCAACCTTAAAGAAAGCCGTCTTCACATAATTTCTACCCAAAACATTATTTGTGTTTCAGAGTTTATGCTCACTTAAAAAAAGATATCATGACATTGTATTGGAATATTAAAGTTTTTCTTGTACTAAGAGAACTATTGAAGTGTTACCGTTTCTTTCACCTTGACATTTAAAAGGGAGGAAGGAGACTTAAGCTGTTAAGTTGAAGTGCATTAATATTTTCCTTTACGCTGTTTTCATCTACTTTTGTAAGATGGTAGCACTAAACCTTCACACCCCAGATTGGAGAGAAGGAATACTGACAGGTTGTTGAGATTACAGAGACATCACACAGACAGAAGGAACTACTGGGATTCTGCGACAGCCTGCCTTAATGGGTGAAAGAGAAGTGTTAAAAAATTAGGCGTGCATATTCCAAACAACTTTGCTAGGGCTCTATTGGTGCTCAGGTGGAAAGGTGGGTATGTGTGTAGATGATTACGACGACTTTGAGAACTCCACCTGTTAACATCAAATCTCTGTGGTGGCATGCTGTTGCTGTAACTGAGAAATCACTGTAGAAAACATTGGCTTTATGCCCTGACTCAGCCAAGACAAAATCACTATGCTTCTCCCTGGTATCTAACACAGAGAGCAACAGTCTTGAGCTGGTAGTTGTTTTACTTTAACCTCACAGCCTCATGCATAAGACCACACTCTGCTGTCCTTATGCAGGGGTCTTGGAGTGTGAAGTGGATTGCCTTCTAACTGCAAGGTTGGTGTTTCTTGAGTTCCTCTTGTCCACATTTTCGCGTCTTTGAGAAAGACGTTGAACCCAAAATTTCTCCCAATGTATGTGTATGTGAAAGAAAATGAAATGTCTCAACCATGTGAATGTAGTGTAAAACTATACCGTAATTCCTCCAAAAAGTGCAAATTGCAAATACATTGTATACTCTGCTATGCACCTTTAAAAAGAAGAAAATGAAACTCTATTTGTTGAAGTGACAGATGTAATTAAATATGCTGACCATCATTTTCTCACCTTTGTACTGAGCTGAATTAAATTTACTAATTAATCTCTTTTTATTTGAGTGTCGTGATTCCAAGGACAGAACAATAACTTCACATTTACATTATCATCATGCACATTTTCTTTGGTCAATGATTTAAAGAACTGTTCTGAGTTACAGTCTGGAACCTTAAAGGAAAAGTTCGACATTTTGGGAAATATGCTTATTCGCTTTCGTGTTGAGAGTTAGATGAGAAAATTGATACCAGTCTCATATCTGTCCATTAAATATGAAGCTATCTCCAGGTGAAGACTGAAAATGGGGAAACAGCTAGCCTGGATCTGTTCAAAGGTAACAAAATTCACCTATCAGCACCTTGTAAGGCCCCTACTTTATGTTATAACTCATTTCTATAATTCGTACAAAAACGTAAGTATAGAAACAATAAGTTGAGGTTTAAAGGAGGTTTTATATATATATATATATATATCTATATATATATATATCTTCCCCTGTTTTCAGCCTTTATGCCAAGCTAAACTATTTTTATAGTGGTTTCTCAAACAGTATGTTGCAAAAGAAACATAGCAACGCTACTTACATTCTGAAAATAAATACTGTATGTAACTGTACTGTACTGTAGATATTCATATAGTCAATTTCCAACATTTTGTCTTATGTCAGTTTTATCAATAAATGTGTCACTTGATATTCTATTCTATTTTTATGTTTATAGTCTCCCTCCCTCTATGAGTACCTCCTCATAGAGATCAATGACATTTTAACTCATCAAGCTACTGTAATATTGCCAGACTGTTGGGGACTGTGTTGAGTTAAAATTCTTTTTGGTCAAGAGGGCTTTTAATTTGGCATCCCTGCTGAGTAATTTGAATACCATTCATATCACTGTCAAAAATAAAACCAGATGTTAGGCTACATGAATACCTTGTGAACAATGGCAAGCAATTTGAGAGTGAATGTGCCAGAAAATTGCAGTGGTTCCTTTTATTTTACATTTTTTATAAAATAGTGAATGTTTTATAAAGTAGGTTTCAAGTGAAGTGGTGCTAAAGAGTCGGCCATTAAGCACATGCAAAGAATGCTTTACTGTGTGATAGGCTTGCAATTACGTGGCATACATATTTGGATTTATTACAGGAGAGGCACAATGTTATCATCTTGTATGTTTTTATTCTGCCCTATTTATCTGCACAGTAAATCATGCCCCCATCAGATGCACAATAATAGGACTATAATGTTTCAAAGCAACAATACAGCTGAAATCCTCATCAGGGAGAAATAGGTCTGATGTTATACAATTGAAAATAATGCTGGAAATTGTTTTGTATATTCTTGGTTACACAATACTATCATGCACTAGATCTCCCCAGGACACTGAGGCTGAGGAGAAAGAATAATTTCTATAATGGCACTGTCGAGTTTTGCCACGACTTGGATGTTTATTACTGTACCCACTGATTGCTTATGAAGACGCCTGTGTGTCATAATATTTACACACACACATGCGCTTAAATGTTAGAGTGTGCAAGCATATGTCTGTGTGTGTACCACGCCTGCAAGTGTACTGTACATATTTGTGTGTGCGTGTGCATATGTCCCACTCTGCCTGTGTGTATATTATCGCTTGTCTATTTTGGGGTCATATTTGATAAGCCCTTGAGTGATGTGGCAAGATGAAGTGACAGTTTGTCAGAAAGCGGGTCATGGGGCAGTCACTGTGTAGGCGCCCGTGTACCGGGTATAATTAGGCACTCATTACCATATCAGTCAATTACCAACAACAACTCTGGGTGCTTTCTCTCAGGAATCTGCCCTTCTGGACACCAGCTCCGAAGAAGGGCAGATTTTTCCTGGCTGCAGAAGTAATTATTTTTCCTGTCTTTCTCCCTCCTTCCCCTTATTATGATTGCTACTGGTAAAACAAAGGCTTAGGTTTTGTTGTATTGTGTTGCTGCGGGCACCATCTGTGGCGGTTAGGGGGAGGCACAACAATACCCATCCATATGGTCAGGGCATCAGCAGCGGGCCATATCTGCTCATCAAGTCCTGTCATTGTCATCAGCCACTCTGCTCATACAGTAGTCCATGTTCATCTGTCACACATGCACACACACACAGACACAGGACTGACACAGCAAGATATGGTGACGTATGCTTATTTATGAGGGAAAGACAAGGTTGGATGAGCAGCTGTCTTGTTGAAGCATATACAAATGTTCTCCTCAAACACTTAATTTTAAGAAACATTGCACAGAATTTCTTACTAGATTCAAATCTTTTGCCGAATTATGAGCCAGTTTGCTTTTTAGGGGGACACTGTAATCCGTAAGTCTTGCTTTTTCTTAATCATTTTTTCACTTGTCAGAAACAGACACTGCTGTGGCGTGATTTTTGGTATCTAATAATCTGTTTTCATCTGCATCAATGAAATAATTTGCCACCTCAACGTCAATCCCAACCCGCAATCGTTGATTGGTGTTGGGAGCTTGGGGCTTTTTTAGACATACCCATCTGCTGTCTCGCACCTCCTAATCTGCAACATAGTGCGCACACGCACACACACACACACACACACACACACACACACACACAAACACAAAGCCATTACTGGTCCCACATTTACTCCAGAAATATGTTTTTTTACCTTTAACTTTGCATTTGCATATATATCCGTGAAGGATTGGTAGACAATAAAGATGAATATAAATTGCATGAGATCTGTCTTTATTTTATCAATTTGCGTGTAGGACCCGCCTTACAGTAATGGACCAGATCCAGGTGAGAGGCAGGGCGCCGGCTGTACTCATCAAGATAACGAGAAGATGAAGACGGCATGGAGGAAGACAAGGGGAGAGAAAGAAAAAAAGCTACATTATACATACACTGCATAGAAAGGAAGTGTGAGGAGATGGTGAGATATGGGTAATAGATGCAACATACCAAAATAAGCATGTTATATTGAAAGAGGACCTGAGGACATGGGCTTGAGGAAACACAGATTACTTGTGAGAGATCTAAAAGCGATAGAAAGGCAGAGATAAAGAGAGGGAGGGAGGGTAAGGGAAGGACAAAGCTGAAGGCATGTGAAAGCTGAGATAACCGGTTATCCCTGCGTCATCTCAGTCTACGTTTATCTTCGTCTGCCTTGCGCCATATCTCTCCCCATCTTCCACTTGCACCAAATAATAGAAACCTTGAAACAAAGCCCAGTGTGACTGTGGTTTTTAAATGGTCTTCAGAATCCATAATTAACACAGCGTTTTAACGTGCAGACAACACACTGCTTGTCATTAAAAAAATTATAAATGTAGCTTTTATTCCACTCCCCACTAGATATAAACATGATTCATTTGGTCCTTTGTCTGATTTTCTACAAAGAAAATAAATAAATCAAAGTAAAGGAAGTGCAAAAAATGAATGCAGAGGTGTCAGGACATGAAGGGAACCCTAATACATGGTGGAAAAACAAAAGGTCCGGAAGCTGAATATCAATGGCCCTGTTGTGAGGAAATGAAGAGGGGTTTTATAAATGTGGCCTGTTTGCTTTGGCTGGTTTGTCTTGCTGTTAAGCAGGGAGGCCCGTATGGACAGGCTAATACTCAGCAGATCACAGGGATTGGGATATTGTTTATAGGATCAACTGAACAATAGGCAGGGGAGCTTTCCTCTTCAGTCTCTATCTCTGTTTTGCCTCAGGCAGTGTAGAGGACTGCCCTACCCACTTCTCTGCCTCTACTCCTTTAAACCAACACTTCTCCTCATCTTGACCTCTCCCTTCCTGCCTTTCACCCTCTGTCCCTGTCCTCTTGCGCCCCCTCCAATCTGTCCAATTCTCCTCTTCAGTCGGGGACAATTTCAGGGGCTGCTTATCCTGGTTGTTGTTGTAGACCAATCATCCTCCGGTACTGTTTGCCCTCTGGTCACCTGGCCCCACACCACAGCAGAGGGGATTTCGGGCTGACAGTTGCCCCTGGCAAAGCGAAAACAGACTGAGGGACAAAGTGGGTGATGGGATAGGAGGGAGGAGTGGGGATGTTGGGGGGGTGCATGGCCGCCTCAGTCAGTTTCAGTCCTGGGAGACAGCTGGACTCCCTCTAACCTACTGGCTTGCGGGGGTCAGCCCTGTTACCACAGCCATAAGGACTAAATCCTTGAGCTGGAACATCTATGGGATTTGGCCAGGAGAGAGGCTGACTACCACAGCCCAATTCATGTAGATCAGCCAGGGACTACAGCCCTACAGGTAATTAGTTTATCTACAAAGATTAGCATATTGTCTTTTACAATGGCAATAATTGATATCTAACTGTTACAAATAATGAACAGAAAAAATACATAATCAAAAAATTAAATGGATGATTTTTTTTTCTTCGTCATTAGACAAAGTGTTAAATGTCAAGTGAGATTATAGAAAGATGACAAAAGACTTTCACAGAGGTGGAAGGAAAGAAAAAAGGAACACAAACCTCACATTCAATACCCATTAAACTTCTCTTTCTGGTAGTATCTAACTTTATAAGAGTGTAGCACAAGCTTGGCAGCTGTGTTTTGCATCTCTGATTGTCTTACACATATTTCCTTTTTATCAAATTTCCTGAAAGGTGTAATTATGTCGGCCCCCTTGAAATATCCCTGGCGTGTTCGCTCGTGTTCGTGTGGTGCTCAGCACATATAATTTAATTTGAATTCATTACTCCCCCTCCTGTCAGTTAATATATTCATGACTTCCAATTCCCTCAGAGCTGTCCCACCACCTGGAGTGTCCCCCCTCATCTGTGTCAAACCCCCCCCCCATCCTTCCTCCTCCTCACCCCTCCTGGCCCGGCGGGATCCCTGGGGGCCCATGAAGGGGTGTTAGGGCCAGGGTCACAGAGGCTGGGGGGCCTGCTGTCATTAGGGTGCAGTGGAATGTGTTAGCAGGGACCAGCTGGGACCAGCCAGCTCTGTCCCGGCTCTTTCTCTACTGGTGCTGCTGATGTTAGTGTGTGTGTGCAGGCTATGTGTTTGTGTGTCTAGTGTGTGTGTGTAGTGGCAGGGAGATGGTGACGCCTGCAAATAACAGTGATGAGGTGGGTATTCACACTGCTGAACTCAACATTGTTCTGCAACATCGTCTGTTTCTGTTCAGTCTTTGAAAAGGTTCGACTGAGAATAGCAGGGTACTGATTTGTGAGTGGCTGTAATTTTGTTCATATTTCTATTTCTGAGTAAACTTTGACAGATCCAGGGTTGGAGTCTCCACATTAAGATTCATATTTTATATTTACATCCATATTTGATGCTTGAATTCAACGACAAAAGAAGCTCATGGCACCGTCGGCGGTCTGTGTATGTTGTAGTAAGTAAATATTGTAGTTTTGCATAGTGTGAAGTGTATTTGAAAAGAAAACATGCAACTAGCAAAACTGAAAGACGATGGCTCTTGTTTGGATGACAGTGAGAACGCTTTCATGTTTCATCTGTTTGACCTCTTCTTCCTCCTCCTCCTCCTCTTCCTCTTTGGGAATAAGATGCATTATTTATCCTCCGCCAGAAATATTACATCATTCAGTAAAATGCTAACAGAGTGGTCATGTTTCTTTGCAGTTTCATGGCAGAAAGGGCCGAGCTTCAGCTTCAAAATGCTCCTCTCCTGCTTTCATATTCCCTCTGTCTTTCATGTTGCACCTTTGTACCAGCCTCTCAACCGACACTGACTGAATATGTCCCTTCTGTGTGGTAAATATTTCATGGCGGGGAGCAGCTCCAAGTTTGATCGTTGCAGGGTGCCGGTGTAGGAGCTCAAAGGAGACGGTGGGTCCTCTGACAGCCAGCCAGAACAGAGTGGAGGAGGAGGAGAGACTGGGGTAAGACAGGAGGTGGGGGAAGAGAAGAGAAGAGAAGGCAAGTGGGGAGGGGGAGTAAGGGAGGGAGGCTCAGTTTAAATTCAGCACCACCAATTTCCTGGACAGCTCCCTCGGTCTTCAACACAGTGGAAAACAAGAAGTTGTGCAGTTTTATCTTGCAACATTGTGAACCAACTTCTATATTGAGACAAAATGTATTTTTATCCATACATATGAATGATTATATAATTGAGGGAGTCAGAGCAACCGACAGATTCTTCATGCGAGTCATTAGCTAGATGTGTGTTACCCATACATGTGCATACTCATCTTGCAGCATGTGTCTGTGCGTGCATGTCTTAGTATATCTGTGTGCGTGTATTAGAGGGAGGAGAGGGGGGCTTCATTATTAATCAAGGCCCTTCCCTTAGTGTGAGAGCTGCTCACACTCCATGGCTTAATGACTGAAAATGAGCCGTAATTATGGGCTGTCAGTCCAGCCCCTGGCACCCCCTCTGCTCCTCCATCTCATGGGTCCATGTCCTCCACTCTGCTGCACCACACCCAGACATCAGTTACCACCATCAGTTATCACATCTATCTGAGTTACCTACCGCTTCATGACCCCTATTCCCCTATTCCCCTATTCCCCTATTATCACTATCCACTGATTTTAAAATCTAAATCACAGGAACTCATTCTAGGGAAAGAAGTAAATGCAGATGTCTGATACAATTCCTTTATTCAAATAGTGCTGCCTATCTGGCCCCCATCACCCTACAGTATTACACCTTACGTCATCAGACATGGAACTGTACATTGCTAATTAGAATTTCTGTTTCCACCTTTCAAACCTGAACACATAATCTGGGCAGTTTATTGAGATACAGATAAGGTTTGCATGACAACATACTTGAACTCTTTTTGCAGAATCCAGGCTGCAATGATGCTAACAAATTAAGGATGGTTGCATGATGTTTACCACTGCTCAGTATATACATCTATACCTCCTGTTTTCCCGCTATCCGTCGTCGCCCGTCTCTTGCTCTCTCTCTCAAACTCCCTCCTCTGTGCACTTAAGCTCATCATTATGCGCCGTGTGGTTTGTCAGAGCTGATGATGAATCTGTTTATGAGTGGAGAGACCTGATTTCCCCTGAGTGGTCTTTCTTTCCCTCTCTCTCTCTTACTCTTTTTCTTTCTTTCCTTTTCTTTGCATCAGTCTATCCAATCAAAGAGAACCTCTCTCCCCTCACTTCAGCCTCCAGCCCTTTCCACCCCTGCAGGGTGCTTCACCCTTCTGATATCAGGATTTAATTTCAGTCAGTCCTGAGCTGGAGGGGTTACTGACCACTGGACTATACAAAGCGACATGTGGATTCAATTGAGATTCTGATTTCCTTATAACAACATTGAGAATGTGGGAAATTGTCTGCACAACACTGCCAGTTGAATCCCTTTAATCATGCTCAATAGTTGTGTTAATGTCATCGTTTCCCTCCTGCAGCAGAAACTGTAAGAGAAAGCATCAGGTTGTACAATGCATGGATTGTAGGCTACACACAGTCCACAGTCACAAACAAGGACAAACAGCCACAGTCAAAGAAACCCACATTTAACAATAGAATCCAACAGTGCCCTGAAAGCTCTCATGCATGAGTAATGTGTTGCTTGTTTAAGTCTTCAGCATCTCTTACAAGATGGCAAGTTTAAAAATGCAGGCATGTTGACGCTACAAACAATACAAACCATTTTGTCTGACAGGTCCCCCTCCTGGGCCTTTCAATATAAGCATGCTGTTTGAAATCTGCCTGCATACACGCGTACTACATGCATATACACAGAAGCCTTCACACACATGCATACACACACACACATACACACACACTAATATCCCAGTTGGAGGTGGTGGAAGTGCCAGCTATTATCAATTAATCTTTGCTGTGTTTTTTCTCTTGCAGAGAGTGGTACCATATGGTTCTCTGTCAGCCACTGCTTTTAATTTACTCCTTACGTCTGCTGTGAAAACAGACCAACATCCTATCTAAATTGCTGATTTGATAGAGGGAGTATAGGGAGACGTGAAGGAGAACGCTGCACCGTACACACAATATGTATGATACATGTTGTGCATGCAGTAAGTCGTGAGTCTCCTAAACTACACGGCACACTGATGCTCATACTGTATACACAAATTTAGAGGGAAGAAAATTCAAACATTTATAACATTTATTTGGAAATTAAGCTAATGTTTCAATAGGAAAAGCATGGCAGGCCATGGTCAATTTTGGATTTTTTCTTTGTGTGAGCTAAGGTTAACGGGAAAGAGATTACCGGCATCTATTTTTGATGGTGTTGCTGATAAACAGCACGTACAATCATCCAACCTTCCATTTAACTGTTTCTGTTCAGTAGCAGTCCAAAAAAGGAGTTTGATTGACATGTATAGATTTTGAACTGAAATACTGTTGTGCAGCCAAAGTCTAGGCTACTTGTCAAAAAGGAAACTACTGTTTTGACTAACACGCTTACATTTGTAGTTGTGATTGCCTGACAAGTACACAAACTTCATACATATGGCAATTTACAGAAACACTTAGCGACTAAATCTCTTTCTGTTAGCATTAGCTTACTTTGGTTTATCAGTGAGTCATCAGTTCTAGCTAAGCAACCTGGTTAGTCTTCATGTGTTAGCTGATGGGATGCTTCTACCTAGCACAGACCAGCAGCTAGTGCTATAGTTGTAGCAAAACAACACGACGGGCTGCGTATATCTCAGTTTATATTGCTGTGTGAGTTGTCCAACACTATGAACTGAGAACAGAATATAGATAAGCTCTCAAGAGAAAAATACCTCAGGAAAGGACAGATTCTACCAAACACAAACCCATTTTCTTTGTCATAAATCAGCTGCTCTGTCACAAGTCTTGACAAGAATGTTCCCTCTTGGAACAAGAGAGCACTGTAAATGTTCCTGTAAACTAACACTATTCTAGAAAAAATACAGTATATGGCCAAGACTGTAATGCATTTGGTTGGTAGCTAAATGTGACAATGCCAAACTCACTACACGGACCAATGTAGCTCCTGAGAGCTAGGTGTGGGGATCTTTTAATAAATATTGCTTTTTCATACACACCTACTTGACTGTAAGCAGAAAATGATTTGAATGATTTGAACTAATACTGGGCATGTTTGAATTATTTTAGCTTCTATAAACTTTAACATTCAACATTAACATCCACTATAAAAGCAATGGAGAATTTCTTACAAATGTTCCTACACAGCTACTGTAAATTTGGATTTGTGGCCTTTCTGTTCAAATTCACAGTTTTCTTACTATTACAGCTTGTAATAATTAGTACAGCTAGATATGAATAGCTCAAGGTTATATACTTCTGCACTGGAGTGTCATACCCTGCTTAGACATTTTATGAAGCACTGGCAAAGGCGAGGGGGAGGGGGGAGCAGAGCTATTCTCCCTGCCCTGCTGTGTGTGGGTGTAAAAGGGGTAGAGGTGAAGATGGAGAGGTCATCTCTGTTGTGGAGGAGGGTTGTTTTTTTTCTGGATGTGAAGGTCTCAGGTGGAAAAGGAAATATGTGGGTTTGAGTGATGGTAAGGTGAATATGACTGTGTGTGTGTGTGTGTGTGAGGCGTGGCGTGCCTGTGTGTGATGGATGAGGTGTGCTCATGTGGTCTCTCACCACAGATATTATGGTCAAACAGACAATCCATCAGTGCATATTGGATTGGAGGATTCCTCCACTCCCATGAGTCCTGTGCACTGCAGAGCAGACGTGTAGTGTGCTCTCTACTCTACGAATGATAAAAACTGTAATGTGGGTCAAATACTTCTGTGTTTCTACAAGACACATAACATACATAAGGCAAACATTTGTTTAAAATGCACTCTTAAAATGAGAGTGTGGCGGCAGGAAGACGACTGGAACCGCTGATGAGAAACAGAAACAGACAATGGATCACAGGAGACATAAGGGAGGGGGAACACAAAGAAACATAAGAGGAAAAAACATACAGTACAACAATAACACATTTTGATTAAAGCTACTTTGATATTATAACCATGTGCATATGCTCAACTCATGATTTTCTTTATCCTCAATTGGCTGCAGCTGCTGTCTGACATCATGGTGGACAGCTAACCGTCACCCCTGACACCATTCACTTTGCTTTCCTTTTTAATGTTTTGGTCAGTCAAACACCTTAATTATTAATACAGCAACAGTACTTTTTCCTCCTGTCTATGTATTTTTGGGATTAAGTCACCAGCATGGGCTGGTTCCCACCTCAATCAATCACCATGGACGCAGTCTGAAGCCTTTGGGCTCTCGTCATTCCTTTCAGTGGCTTTCTGAACTGGTTAGCTGGGAACTTAGGAGAACTCCTAGTAGTGCAGTAAGATAAAATACTTTGCGAATTCAGTCACATGCAGACAGACTTTTATATTAATCTGGAGATCCCGGGAGGTTTACATAACTGGGCCAAGATACAATTTGACATGACAGTGAGATGGGGAAAATATAATACGTATTAGAGTGCATATGAAAGCTAGCGTGCATAAGGGCATGTTGATATTGTTAGATGATGCACTACCTCACAGTTAAATCATCACAGCTCTGAGGATCAAGCCTTCACTTCACACACACTAAACTGTGTGTTTGTGTGTGAACGAGCAGACAGAGAGGTCAATGCAAATGAAAATAAAACTGAACATTTTTTCCACTTGAGAAAAAGAACAATGACACTCTGTAATCTGGATTTAGATTAATTTACAATTTAGATAATGTGGAAACATGGCCGCTATAAAAAATGTACTCATGAGGAACCAGTGCATTTAGCATGTATGTGGCTTTAACACGTTATATGTTTTAATGATTTTATGTGCCAGTCTTGGGCAGGTCTCTCTAGTGAAAGAGGTATTGTATCTCCAGAGGCAAACTTTTCATAGAAAATGCAGTGAATAAAAACATTCCACAATAAATATTTTAAATTCACAGGTGATATTATATGTTAAGTAGAGATTTGAAGATTATTCTGTAGTGGTTATGCCCAATAGACTTTAATACTGACCATAATTTTGTTAGATGTGGTGTAATTTATTTTCAAATGGTGCAAGCCATTTAGAAAAAGTAGTTTTGTACTGTATATAGATTTTATTTGGTTTTAGAGTAATATAGCCTACCTGCAACAAACAAGCATGTGAGTACTGTACAACTGCCATCATAATGAAGCCTTCTGAGAGAGCATGGCAGACAGCTGCAGCAGTGTTAGCCTGGCCGATGAGTGGTGCTCAGGTGCTCGGTGGTGAAGGCCAATCATCACAGGGTTGGGTCTGTCTAATGAGGGGAGCTCCATGATCCAGTATCCAGGACAGGATACCCTGACACTCATCCACCAGTGCTCCCAGCTCAGGGCTCCAGCTGCTACTACACCTTACTGGTACAGAATGAAAATTAAGGAGGACACACACTTAAGTTTAATCATGTGGACCTTACCTCATATAATATCTTAAGAGCTAGAAATTATTTGGATAGTGATTTTAATGCTAGTGTTGTTTAAATCAAAGTAGCGATTTGTTGCTAATTATTCTCGCACTAAAAACAACTTCATCATCATCATCATTGATCACAGGAAACATACTGTATGTGCTTAATTTGATTTTGTAAAAGTTTCTGTTTCAATGTATGTGTATGTGTCCAAGTGGAGTGTTTTCCTATCAATGATCACATTGATTTAAAAAACAAATTTACTGTCAGTTGCCACCCGAATAAAGAAATCGCCTCCAGAGAGGGAAAACATGTCCCTTTGCACAGTCATGGTTACACTGACTACTGCTTGGAGAATGCAGGTGACTTAATAACAACGTGATAAATAGCCCACATCCAGCATGCAGTACAAAGTGATTGAGGAAATGCCGACAGGAGCAAATATGCAGAAACTCCAAATTACTTCTGTTAAATGTGTACAGGAATGTGTAGGTCTTATGCTCCCCACATTTCTGTTTGAATGTTTTTCTCATAAAAACCTATTTGGTAAACTAAAGTAACAAAAGAGTGATTTAAAAACAACAAAACATTCACACAAACTGCAGATTTACAAGACCTGAAAACAAACATTTTTTTTTTACTTTGATTGAAAGTCACAGGTGGAATCACAATGAGTCAGACAAATTAATTAATTTCACCGTGCTATGTTTTGCTTCTTAGACAGTTGCTTTCAACACTGAGATATTCTGTGCAGGGTTTTATAACTAACCTTGCAGCTACGCTAATGCAAAAAGGGTTGGTATTTTTGTTGAATGTCAGATGCTTTCTAAGGCAGAAAACCTTGAGGTGTTTCAGTGCAGGGAACTTCATTATACCATTCTGAGCATTCTCTTCCACTCAGAAAGAATTTATTCACCATTCAGTGTATTCTCTTTTAATCAAAAAAGTCTGGAATTGCTGTCAAAAACAAGAACTTTTTACCATGCATACAGTACATGCATACAGTGTGAACAACTGTGTGTGTGGCTGTGAGTATCACTGTGTGTGTGACCGATCTCAATTATTCACATTCCAGCAACTCCCTAAGACTTTATGTGTCTGTCCGTTCATCCATCCATCCCATTTCCTGGCATGTCAATCTAGTCAGAACTTTAAGACTTTTACAGACTTTTAAGTATTTGAAAAAACAACCAATACTGTGATTTTTCTGGTGAAAATAGTGTCTAGACATGTACTAAACTCCTTGGTTAAGGTCAGAAAAAGATCTTCATCATGGTTAAAGGGACACTGGCAACACTGACTTTTAGTCTGAGAGAAGCCATGTCCGTCTGTTTTTTTGCCCAACGACACCCTTTGACTTTCCAAAAACTTTAAATGGAGGTATAAGAACATAATGTATGTCCCGGTCTGCTACGGTACAAAATCATACTGTAATCAGTTTTGTGCTGTTTGAAGAAACAACCAGTGCAGTTGTTTTTGTGGAAAGAACAGTCATGATTTGCAGTATCCTAGGAATGTCTATATTGTTTGATTCCACACCTCACAGGTTACGTCCAATACCAACATTCAGTGCCAATTCAGGAAGCAGCGTGCCTTTTATGTAGCGAGGCAGAAAAATAAGGGCTTGGAGGTCAGGTTGTAGCACATCTCACTTTCATGCAGGAGACCAGAGTTTGCGTCTCGTCACAGACCTACAACTAGCCTTCCCCCTAAATATTACTGTAAACACGATCTTTCTCTAACCATAACTAAGTATTTTAGTTACATGACCTTAACCATAGTTTATATGCCATAATCACCATCGTTCCCTAATCTTAACTAACCATACCATAGTTGTCATGCACTGATTAGATGCAAGAATCGTCCAATATCGATGGTCCTGTCTGGCAATAGGGTTGATATTTTCTGGTGAGGGCAGCCTCTCACATTTCTTATCTACCCGAAGTGTTTGGACTGCTCCAACAATACGGCTGCAGGAACAAGGCCACAGTCATTCTGTCTCTTTGCTTTGCATTCTGCCATGTGCATTATGCTGATGACAGTCCCTCTTTGCCTCACTTGGCTCTTCACCATCTTCATATTTCCATCCTAACAGATTTCTTCACTTTGAGCACTGTTGAATCACAGCTTTGCATGTTGAACCCCCAGCTCCCCCCTCGCATACATACTAATATAGCATGGAGGTGGACCCCTCAGTGAGTACCAACATAATTACGCATGTAATATACTCATTCAGAGTGGTTTCTGAATAAAAGCAGCTCAAAACACAACAATTCTTTCGCAATGGACATCTAACTATATTGAGCCAATTTGAATAATAATTCTTGCACAATATGCAAACAAGTGCCTCATATACAAATGCAGTGTGAAATACATATTTGATGACACACAAAGCTAAAGCTGAAAAAGATGACCCTGATGATGTGTTGCAGGATTTATTTTGCACTCATTCATTCAGTTTGTTTTGTACTTGCTGGGGCCGCTGGTCTTAAAATCAAATTAGCAAAACAAATCAACCATATGATGCGCAGGCTTGCTGATTGCTGCTGTTTTTTTTCCTTCATTTTATTGGCATTTTTTTTCCCTCCTTCCCTCCTTTCCTCCTGAAGTTGCAGCTTTCTCGCCACGAGGGTCCCTGTGGACCGGACCAGATGTTCCAGGCAGCACACTTCCCCACTCTCTGCCTCATGGAATATTCATGGGCAACCAGGCACCGCAGCACAGCACAGCACAGCACCGCGCCGCACAGACCAGAGACCACTTATTTATTTATTTCATCACCCTGCTGCCTGGCTGTCTGATGCACAACAACAGTTGAACATACAGGAGCATCTTCTCACCTTCCTGTTTCTCTCATAGTCACTCACCACATCCTTTTTCCTTCATTGTGTTTCTTTTCATTGGCACGGTTCCCCTGGGTACATAAACATGCCTTACTCCATATCTGTGGCTAGTTTGTTGGGTCATTCCCTGTATTGCACCTCCTGTCTACCTTTCTTTAATCCTGCTCTTGATTTCTCTCTCTCTTTCTCTTGCACTCTTCCTCTCTCTCCCCCTCACTTTTATTAGGCAGATGGGTGGGGAGTGAATGGAGTGTTGAATAACTGATGTTTGTCTGTGAAGCCTAATGGTAGTGCTTAAATACAATGCCATTATTTACAACCCTTCCTAATGCATTGGGACACTTAAATTCTTTGTTTGGTGGTGATAATTGGGCTAAATGCTCTACAGTAATGCATCCTGTTTGGCTGTTAGTGGCATGTTTTCCATGATGGATTGGCTTGTTGTTTGGACAGAGGTTTTGAGGCCATTACTTGTAAGCAGACGCCCAAGTAACATTTATGTTTTGCCTCACTGGCCAAGTAGTGGCACTCCAAGTCATGGCAGGAGGAACCTGGAAGGGACATATTGTGTTTATTAACCCGAAAACCCAAAAGAAAATCTGTATTAGGAAGTCAGGGTCAAGAGCAAATAGCGAGATGTGGGCTGAAGGAAGTGGAAGGAGCTCATTTTCAGAGCAGTGGAAAGACAAGCCAGCTTTCTGGGTACAACAGGAGGCAGGGAGCCAGGCGGTACCTCTGCTCCACTTGACTGCGGTCCAAAATGACAGCTGACGGCTGCCGCGCAGACATCATGGACGAGCAGATGTGGCGGCAGCTTTCCAAGTGCAGCAACACTTAATCTCTCCTTTACGCTCTCTTTCTTCTTCCTATCTTCTTCTCTGCCTTCATGTAGATGCTCTGTATGCCTGCCTGTCTGTCCATTTCTCCCATTTTTCTCCCTCTACCAATCTATCCCTGCCTGTCTCTGTCTCAGTCTCAGTTTGCTTACGGATTCAATTGCACACCTTTGTCCCTCAGACTTTCCTTTTGACGGCCACATCCAGTGAAAATTGTGAAAGAGGCAACAAGAGGAAGATTTGTGTTTAAAAAAGAAACTCTTCTGATGCCTCATCCCCCTGCAGTCTCCCAGCATGCACCTGTGGTAAAGAGGTTATTCAGCTCTCTCCCAGCTGAGGCACAGCTGACTACTCTCTGGCCCACATCCAGCACTATTTCCACTCTAGCTAATCAAATTGCTTTTACATCATCAGTGAATTAGCAGCTAATGTAATTCTTCAATTATTAGTTACCCTAAACATTTGATTTTTAACAATTCGCTGCGAATACGCACTGAATGAATGAAAGAATCTTCTCTTTCACTCATTTCTTACTTTTATTTTCTCTCCATCTCTGCAAGTGTGTGTGTATCTGTATCTACCATCACCTCCCCAGCTAGACATCACTCAATGTTTATGGTCTCCTCTGGTCCAGAAGATAGTAATCCCCACGCAGCGGCAGGGAAAGAAAAGCAGGGATCCTCAGTGGGATGAGTTTATCAGGAGTGTAGGTCAACTAGGCCAGTTAATAATGCTGTTATCTTGGAGGCAAGGAGGAAGGAGGGAGGAGGGAGCAAAGGAGAGAGGAGATGTGGGGTAAGAGAGAGAGAGAGGGAGAGAGGAAGGGGTGCAGAGAGAAAATAAAAGTAAATAAAAGAAGAAGGAGAAGAAGGGGTGAGAGGGAGGGTGGTAAAGTGGAGGGAGGACAAGAAGTGCAAGAGGGAATTAGCCCATGGTTCAAAAGGAGCTGTGCCCACAGAGAGAGAGCCCTGCTGGGTCTGTGCAGGGGGGGCAGGTGGCAGTCTGGAGGGCTGTGTATATGTGTTTGTGTGTGTGTATCCGTGCATGTGGCTATGTTTCTTTGTGTGCAGTATGCAAAGCCAGGTCTGCGATATTCAATATTCTTGTCAGCCTGGACTTAGAATACCAAAACAACCTGTCTGGGAGTATACAGATGCTCCTGCCTCTCCACACCTTCCTCCCCCTACCCTTCCTCCTCCACCTCCTCTGCTCTGTTTTCTCCCTTCGCTCTCCTCACATATGGTCCACCGTTTCAACTGCTATTCCTGTGACAAAACTCATATTTGTTTCTAATGGGGGTTTAAGTTTGAATAAAACATTTGTTTTGAGAGATCGCTGATGTGTGCTAATGGATAAATAGTACTACTGCAGCATTTTGTCTAAGGCGACATAGATCTCAGCAGTTGCACAGATGTTGGCTGTTGTAACAGAGACAATTTACACATTTTGATCTCTGTCAGTGCTGGTGAGGAGAGGCAAAAGACTGTCTGTTGCTGAAGGCACAACTTTGCAGAGATAAGAAAGTAACAAGGATTGTAATCTCTTGTGCAAAAACAGAAAAAAAATCACTCAGATGTGTTTGGGCTTGTATCTGCTGTTGATTTGAATAGGGGAAAAAACAACATCGTAACATTTCTGTGGATTTCTCTTTCTTGCTCCCTCTCACATTTAGACAAACCTCATAAGATATGCTTGTAGTATTGAGAAGAAGGCATGCTCCGCAGAACAAATGGTGTTAATTTGCCGCGCCTCTCTGAAGCTGCACATTAGAGAGAAGCCTTCAGGGAGAGAGGGAGGGAGGAGGAGACGTGGGGTTGAGGGGGTGGGTGGGGGTGGCGGAGGGAGGTGGGGAAAGGATGGAGGGAAGAGGAGGAGGAGGCAGCAGCTGTGCTGGAATTAATGTCTGCATGCCAAATTAGAAACACCATGCATCTCCGTCAGAGATTCACAGAAAAAATTTTGGGAGGGATGGAGGGAAAGAAACAGAAAAAGAGTGAGACACAGCCAGACATAAACATAAAAGATAGATAATTTAGATAGATAGATAGATAGATAGATAGATAGATAGATAGATAGATAGATAGCCACAGTCACACCTATGTGTTGTTTAGGTATGCGTATCACATGCCTCTGTCCTGGCTGGTTGGAAAGACGTGTGTGTGTGTGTGTAGTTGTGTGTGTGTGTGTGTGTGTGTGCGCACGTGTGTACTGATGTGTGGTTGATGGAACACCCTTACAGCAGCGATGCAGGGCTGGTTGGGGCCACCAGTCCCAGTGGTGCCCCCTAGGGACAGAGCATGCATAGCATTATCAGGCAGGGGATCAATAATGAGAGTACAGGCTCTCTCTAATGATAGCTGCAGGCCACAGGGCCAGGGGCCTCAGGGTACCGAGCTGGCAGGACAGCCCTCATGAATACAGGAAAAGACTGGAGGAAACCGTGTGTGCGTGTGTCTCTGCGCATGTGCATGCGCCTGTATAGGCCAATATGGGTGAGAAGTATGTCAGATGAAGGACACAGAGAGCAGATGGCTGGTTGGAGCGGTATGAACACCTCACCTCATCTCTCCCTGCCTCTGTGCATCATCCAGCCTGGACGTTTTCCTCTGCAGCATGACTCAATGTGCCTCAGTGCTCACTCACTTCAATACAACACTTCAGTATTATACACAACAATTTTGGTACCCTGAGATTGTCTGTATTTACACCTTTTCACTTAGTAATATAGCCCTGCGATATACTATATGCACAGATGCATGCCTGGTTAACAATTTTCTGAACTGTTTGAGTGCAGGTGTATAGTCAGAAGTCTATTAGACAGAATTAGCATCATTGTCCTCCTCTTCACATGATTCCTCACAGACACGAGCTGCAGCAGGTCACATAGCAGAGCGACCATATAGAGCGACAACAACAACAACAACATGCTCATTAGCTCATTTCGTTTTTTTCTCTCTTTCTCTGCTGAGCTAAATTAACCATCCCATTCCTCTTCTTTGTGTGTCCTCTGCAGAAACAAAGCCATGTGCCCCCTCCACATCACCCCTTCCTCCCTCCCTGCCTTGCTTCCCCTCCCTATTCCCCACCCATCCTGTCATTGTAAAGTGTGCGTCTCCTGTCTGACCGTACTCCCCTACCCCCACCTCACACCTCCCTCTACACCCCCCCCCCCCAAACCATTGCCTTCCTACCTTACCCCAACCCCCTTCCTCCCTGAGCACACACCCACTCTCTCTCTCTCTCTCTCCCACCCTGCTTTCCAATCACCCCCCGGGAGGTGACATCTGCCTGGATGTGCTCGGCTGGTTCCAGATGCACCACCGCCTCTTCCACCACCACCCGAACGAGTGAGCGAGCGAACGACACCCCAGCACTCATTTCAATTCCATCACCCTCTCCCAATCATCTTGCCTCTCCCCAGTGCAACATTAACGAGCCTCTTTCATTTGAATACATAATTAGGCGCCCGAGCACTCTGCTTCACTAATTTTGAGACAAAAGGATGGCGGAGACGAGGGGGGTGGGCGGTGGGGGTGGAGGGCGAAAGGGTGGGGGTGGCATGTGGGATGAAGAGGATGAGGCAAATAATGATAACCAAAAAAAAAAAATAGAAAAAAAAACATTTGCATTTTAATTTGGAAGCGGAGGGGGGGAGTGTTTTTTTTTAATCAGGATTTTTTTCCTTTGTCTTTGTCTCTTTTCTCTTGCCCTTGCTCTCTCCATCATATCTGTGTTTGGGATTTTACAGTTTATTTGGTTCTGCATACCATTTCACAGTATTTCAATCTGACAGCATCTTCCTTTAAGTTGGTCTTTGTGTGTGTGTGTGTGTGTGTGCATATCTCTAAATGACAACGCATGCATGTGTGTGAGTGAATCCATCACCAGCCCTTAGGGTATGCAACGCTCCCAAGCCAAAATAAACCCCACTTACTCCTGCACAATAAATCATTCTTCTCAATGAGCTGAAGCCAGCTGAGACGCTCCTTAGTGCATTACAATATCATCTACATTCAATAAACATTGCTCCTATTGCCCTCACTGTGGGTGATTTCAGTTTGCTGAAATAAAGGCCTTGAGGCTTTTCCAGTGGACTGACAGAACATTCAAACATAAATGAACATTCATCAAGCCTATATCCTATTCTCATAATGAACTGCCGCTCCATTAGCTCTTTTGTATGTTTTATGTGAGTATATGTCTGTAAAAAAAGAGGGAAGGCTTGAGAGACAGAAAAGCAAGAATGGAGATCAAAAGCAACAAAGTAGGGAGAGGCAGTGCCAAGGAGAGAAAGAGCTAGACAGAAAAACACAGCGAAAAGAAAAGAGGCTGTGTTTGACTATGTGTACTTACATAGCCTGTGAAAGTGATGTCGTCTCTCTTCCTTCTTGGTGGTGTGCCAGGCCTGGCCTCCTGTCAGCCATCAGGGGAGCCAAATGACAGCTTTGATCCTATTAGGATCTGCGCCAAATCAACACTTTGCTCATTAAGGCCCTGCACACGCCAGCTAACAACGCGCCCGCCTTCCATGCCGACCCTCTGTGCCAACCAGCCATGCCCTGCGAGTGCCAGACTCACCTGTCGTCACAGGGTGAACACAGCGGCATGCAGGAAACAGTGAGTCAGTGCTGACTCAACAGACTAAATTATACAGTTTTCAGTGTTATGTGTAGCAAATCATTTATAATGGAAAAGGTTGGTGTCATTAATAGTTGCACAACATTAACGATTGTACACACTCAGGATACTTTTTTTTAACCATTTTATAATGTGCAATAATACTTTAATTATCATACTCCAAGTATCAAGATTTACAGTGTCAAATCTAGCTTGAAAATACCTGCTGCGTCTGTTAGGGGACATTGGTTTCTTCCTGCATCAGACAACCAAAAGTAAGAGTTATGTAATGTATGTAACAAAAAACTTGGTTGGACGAAATGTAAGAAGTATAACAAATAATTATAAAACAGAAAATTTGACTAAACTAAAATCAAAGGTGGCTTTTCTTGCCAGAAAATATTTTAAAGCTCTGGGGAAATTGCTTTTCCATAATGTAAAACAATAAATAAATAGAAGATCACTAGTTATATGTCTGAAGGTTAGAAAATGAACTTTCATATAACTACACTAACACTGTAACTACACCACCATAAAGTGCATAGGGCAGCCTATACCCCCCCCCCGTCTAATGGAACGCTCCAGGTGACTGTGTCATTTTATTGAAATGTTATTGGCTATTGACAGGCTGGGGGCTGGGTCAAGAAGGTCAGAGCTCAGGGTTCAGGTTGAGCTTCCACACTCTTGGGAAACAAACACACACACACACACAGACACACACACACACTCAGTGGAGATGAAAGCTCAGTTTCATCTTATTTACTGCTCGACCCCAATCTTTATCTCTCACCTCTGACCTCTACCTAGGGAATATACGGATGCATCCTCCCTGCTTTACTGACTTATTGAGCTGCAAACACTCCTGACAAACTCTGGACAATTGCATATGCACACATAAACCCACACACACACGCACGCCCACGTGTGCATAATACACACTCACACACAAGTCTATGATACAGACCTCTACCTTTAAGGCAGATGTAAAGCAGCAGCTCAAGCTTGGAAAAATGCATCAGATAAACACAAATAAAGTGCACATAGTTTGGATGTTGCTGGTGACATAATGGACTGTTATAATATGCTTATATTTTTGTATGATCCAGCAAATACTTAATACACGACATATTGGAGATCTCGTCAAGGTGTGTCAATGTAACTAATGCAGCCACAGTTCTGCTTTTATGTGTCCTAACAAACAAATACAAACATTATCTCTATTGTACGTTGTAATGTTAGTTTCTGGTTGGGAGTTTTCTTTGTTTATAATTTTGACTTAAGGATTCCCCGTATTGTTACGAAAGGGTTAAGTCTATTTTCAGTGCGTTGTCTGCTCCGCATCAATGTACATTATGTACTCCTAATTTGCATACTGCAGCGCGAGCTCAATTAAAATGAACTTTTAATTTCTTACAAGTAAATTAGTTTTGCATGCGATGCGTGCAAATGTCGGGATAATGGGTGCTTTTTAATGAGCTCACAAGCTGAGTGCACCCGATCAACTCCTGGGGTGGAGGAGAATGACGCAAGGGACACAGCACCCAACCACCTTACTTCGCTGTCACCACCAAGCCTTCAAATTCCTTTTTACCACCACCCAGTCTAACTCTGCTTTAAACACAATTTTTGTTTCCCTCCACACCCTAACCCTGTTTTTACAAACTTTGTCGCTCCCTCATTCCTCCTTTCTTTCCTCAACCTCTCCCATCCTATGTCTCCACTCATTCCTACCTCCCTCTCTTATCATCGCATGCACTTTCCCTCCCACCAGTCTGCTCCTCCCAAAGCCCTAATTCATTCCCCCCTCCTGCTGCTCCCCTCTGGGGTGCAGAGGTGGTCTTTGTGCGCTGAGTGCTGCTGATGTCAGGGCTGGTGAACAGGTGTGCAGACAGAAAGAGCCCCGTTGTTGTGGTGGGACGGCTGGGTAAACAAACTCACCAGAGGTCCGTGCCACATTGTCGCACACACAACCACACACAGACATACAGACAAAGACACAGACACACACACACCAATCAGATGCGCACTCACAGATATCTAACATCTCAGTTCAGAGGAGTAGGAGTGCAGAATGGAGTTTAACATGGCTGGGGGACACACACAAAGCTGCATTACAATGATGAAGCAACACACACCTGCAAGCACACACGCTATTAGAGCAAAAAGTGTGTCACCACAGTGTGACCCTCGCTGTGCTGCAGGTGCTCTCTATATGAACTGCTACAGGCCAGGAAGCCACTGAGGGATTATCTGAGAGCCACTGCCTTCACCACACACACGATCTCTCACACACACATGCAAACTTTGTGCCCCCAGTCTTCCTGGCTGAAAGGTTTTGGTCTCCCATAACTCTTTTACTCTTTCATTCATTTTCACTTTCTCTCTCTACCTCTGCTTTGTTTCCCTCTCTTTCGTCCTCTCTTCCCTCTGCCAGCATTTGTTTTTCTTCAATCTTCTCTTTGTCTCACCAACATCCTCTCTCCAGGCCACCCTCTGGCTCTCCGTCTCACCCACCTTCCCTCCATCTCCTCTTTCCATCTCTTTCTTCCTCCCTCCCAGCCCTTCTCTATTTTTCCATTCTGCCCTTGCTCTCTTGCCTTTTTCCCTTTCCTCCCTCCTCCGCTGTGCTGCACAGCTGTGCAGAGGCAGATTAGTGTGTTAGTACCTGTGAGGCAGAGGCACAGCAAGCTGCATGCTAAAACCCAATCAGCTAATGCTGATAAAGGAGGCGGGGTATGGACATCTGTTCACACAAAACACCAAACTCATTTGAATCACAAGATGAAATGACTCACATCTGCTGAATTAGAAAATATCTTTTTGCCCTCCTTGTTTTAATTTGGGTGGAGGTGGGTATACTCCAGATGCCAAGGTGACGTTGTGAGTGACAGGCCTCGAGGATAGCAGAGGAGTATGTCTGTGTGCATTTGATTGTGTATTTGTTTGTGGAAATGTGTTTTTTTATGAACATACTTATTATATGTACTCTCTTAATTTCTACATGCAAAAATGGATGTGACTACACATTTAGCAGGATGAACATGTTTCCATGTTGAGGAGTAATTTGTATTGTAAATGTGCCATTATGTGTAGCTTAAGTGTGTGTGTGTTTGTGTCACTGCTGAGCATAACCTGAGTCATAAAGCAGACTGAAGCATGATTTAAAGAGTAATCTATCAGTTTAGCATTGCACTCCTATAACATTGTTGGACTCACGATGGAAAGTTGCAAAAAAGGATCAAGATTATTATTTATGCTAGTAGTGGCTAATGTAGCTAATGATGAGGAGCGGGTTACAGAGGTCTGGTAAGCTCACTTCTCTCTAACTCCACACCTCCAGGATTTTTACATTTTCAAACTTGTAGTCTTCAGCCCCAACCGACACTGACTCACGTGACATCACTTGAGGCAATTTATCAGACTTTGTGCAGTGCCCTCTGGAGTCACACAAGGCTTTATACAAGTTAATACTCATATGACTCAGTTATATATATATATATATATCTTATCTAATGCTCCTCTCAGGAGGTGTCCACCTCTCTTCACGAACACATAGACAGCATACATGCAAGCACATTTATACATGCATGCATTAGCCTATATGATATATATCCATACACCATATAAACAACCACAACTGAGAAAGAAGGAAAGCACACTCTCGCCTTCTCCCTCTTTCTTTTCTTTCTATTCCCTCCTCTCTTCTTTCTCCTTCCCTCTCTCTTTCTAAGAAAGCACACACACACCTGCACACTTACCCTTTGACCTGATCACCACTAACAGGCACTAAACACTCACCACAAGTGTTTATGGGCCGAACACTGAAGGAACAGTGGAAAAAGAGACACAGTTAGGGATTCTGGGCGTGGCTGAAGGACAAGGTGTGGGAGGGATGAGACCAGGATACCACAAAAGAATTCAGAACTTCAGTTTGTGATTCTATATAAATATTTGCACTTAGACATGTCTAAGAAATCTTACTTTTTACACAATCTCTGCATGTGTTCATTCAACAGGCATGGCATCTCATCCACAAATCTGATTTTAAGATTTCAGATATTATGCATTGAGGCACCATGTTGTGGTGTAATTGAACATGAAAGTACCCTACCTACTTAAGCTTGATGCGGGATGATGCATCTCATTACTGACTGTCCCAAGCAATGTCTGCATCATTCACAGGGCCCTCAATATTGACGTGGTTTACAAATCCCGTACATTTGATGTAGGGGTGTGGTACCGCGAATGCTATATACTGTAGGTCTTATCATTGTGTTAAACATATTCAATGATTCAAATTCTAAAAAAATAAAATATATTTTTTACATCAATATTATATTGGAATATGAATTGTATTAATGTCACCTCAGATTTGTGATATTTTGGCAATGTGCAATGACCTGTAGGATGAGACTTTGAAACCTACATTTAGGTTGGATTCAAATGAAATTGATTTGGTATTGGGAACTCATTGGGAATTTGTGTGTTTGATATAAATATTTAATTGCTCTGTTAAAAAACAGGCATGAGAGCACAGTAAATCAGAAGAGTATGAAACATATTTTTGACAAAACTAAAGATGACCCTTTAGTTTAGATGTTTTGTTCTCCATTATTCGTTATCATCATCATGTTCTTCATACATAGACTGTAAAACATAACATTTACTTTAACATTAACACTGTTTCTATGGTATTTCAAGGGCATACTGTGAATGTTTCCCCAACAGAAAATGATCAACAGTTGTCATAACAGTTGTGAGAATGCTTTTTAATATTATCATCTGAACAGGATGATTTTGTTTGATGTGTGCAATGAGTCGGACCTGCTCAAGAAGGCAGAATCTGTGGGTTGGTGAGTGTTTCACTGCAGTTGTAGCAGATGTTAGCATAAATGTGTCTGCAGATGTCTTGAAAATATTTCAAAGACATTCATTAGACGTTTCTATTGACAGTGAATAGAACTGTACAGTATATGTGTTTGATGTTGTATTGTCAATTAAATCAAACCTACACACACACACACAAACAGGCTAAAACAAGAAGTCAGTAACTTACAACCTCTGAAATGAAACTTTCAGCCTTTATGTAATTCACTACCAAGAAATCTGCTGCTGTCACTTTAACTCTGTGAAATAAGCAACTGCATTGTTCCCTTCAGTGAACGAATGAAACAATCAATTCAAAAACACACAAACTCTATTGTCCGACAAAAAATAAATTTGATGTGCAGCCAGTAAAAACCAAGGTAATAAGATACGCAAACAAAATTAACTGGTAGTGACAATCAGAAATAACTGTAAAACCATAAAAACAAAACAAAATAGTTACGAAATAATATAATTGTAAAAACAATTTAATGTATTACTTTAAACCCTCCTATTTAGCATTGCTAAGCATTATAAACCTTTAATAAATAATAAAACACACTTTAATGTAGCTGTAAGCAGATACAAGATCTTTTTAAGTCTTTATTAAGGCATTTGTCAACAGCTTAACTCAAGCATCCATAACTGGATAATCAATGAAAGTATAATATAACACAGTTGTAATAAAATAAATAATAATAATGTATTCATAGGAGAAGTTATAATTGTTGAAATTCAAATATCCTCCTTATATCTGCTTATACCTACATTGAAATGTAGGTAATAAACTATTTATTTTTAGTCTACTTATAGATGATGAACAGGGGAGGTTAAACTGGAGTGTTACCCAATTTAAGAAGAATAAGGAGAATAAAGAAATCTGACATTATATCAGAAGTGAAAGTGGTATGAAATACAAACGTATGTGATAAAGTTTGTGGTGGAACTGTGGCTGGTAAATCTTTACTTGATCCCAGGAAAGAAAGCTGTTTTGGACTCAGTATCACATTGCATTTAAAATACATAGATATTTAGGACCTTGCCCTAAATCCAATAAACAAAAAAGACAAATATGAAAATGCATGCAAAAATTGAGGCCACATGAAAGGCCAAAAAATGTCTCTACTGTAGCGTGGGCTGTAAGTTACAATAACATGAAAATTACGTAATAAAATTAATGTCATTTTATGCCATTTTATTAATAGAATTATCAGTGCTGCTGCTCGCTACTGTATGTTTAGTGTAGCTTCACTTTTTTTCTGTTGCTCGAGGATTTGTGTGTTTGTTTGTGCATTTTACATTCATCTTTGTGCACTTCTGTATCTGTCCGTTTTCTGATGGTCTGTTTATCTGAGCTGCTCCCTGTGCACTCGCACAAGCTCAAGGCATGCATATTTTCTTTGTACATGAATGGCGATTAGCGCAGCTCTGCCAATCACTATAATTTACATTAAATTTGAAATTAATTTCACACTTTTTTTCTCTCTGTAATTATGTCAACAGCTGCTGTGAAACCAAGCTGCACACATGAATTTTAATAGCTGTTTCTTTTAAATCCCTCTGAACTGAAGAGAAAAACACAACATTATAGCAATATTTCTGTTATAAGCTGGCAAGGATTTAGTGTTAGGGAGGGAAGAAGAAATTGATCATTAAGTATCCCCTGCTTCAGTCTCACTGTCCCTCCATCCATCTGTCTGTCAACCACTGAACATTGAAACTTTAGTTAAAGTCATAATATCATGTCATAGTGTTCACTGAAAGTGTTGTTTTTCTAGGTTTTTAGTAAAAAAAATAAATCCAAATTTATGTTTATAATAGGACTTAAAAATGACAATGAACTGGATCAAAGGATGAATGTGTATATTAAAATGTATATATATTCTCTTCATCATATCAAAACCATTCCTTGTATGATCTCTACAGTGAGGGCTATTGAGACACTCACAATACCTGGCGCCCTGTATTAGATGATGGAGGCGCCCCATGCAGTGACAATGGATTCAGTCTGCTTCTCTCTTTATCTCCATGTCACTGTTAAGGCTTTAAAGATTGCACCTGCTAGGCCCCCACAGTCCTGTGCATTAACAAACCTGGCCCAGCCCTGCGTGTCCCCACCTCCCTGCTGGGCCGAACATTAGACTATTTACCGCAGATAGAAATGTATCTGTGTGGTCAGTATGCATGTTTCACTGCGTGTGTGTGTGTGTGAGAGAGAGAGAGACAGGGAGAATGGGAGAGAGAAAAGGGAAGGAAATTAAGAAAAAAGAAGGAGAAAGAGTGAAGAAGACTGAGAATGAGAGGTGGGATCAAGGGGTCAGGATCTCCACAGGGGCCCACGACCAGCAGCCCGGCAATTACACAGCCATTTAGAACAGAAACAGAGGGAGGGAGGCCCCGACTCCTTTAAGCTCTCAAGATTTACAAAATGTTAACGAAGCCAAATGTTTTGTCAATTTGAAAGACAAAATTGTAAATGAAAAGCTAAAATTGTAAAAGAGAGAGAAAAGTGTAGGAAAAGTTTTTCCACTTCAAATGTAATTTTGATTCATTTATGGAGTTTCCTTGAATAAATAATTTATTTATTATTTTTTAAATTTCATATACATTTTCATATTTCATATTTCAGACTTATTTTTTCAGTTTCAGATCTTATTTTTTCAAATTTACATTTTAATTTTTCTTTTCAAAATTACATGGGTACATTTCTTTTTCTTTTGCTGACGAAGGCATCGTCTGTAACTTTTTCCAGGTATTGTAGGAGGAGGCAGTTTGGTGACCTTTCATCTTGTTTTTCTTACGAATGAGGCCAGGCTGAGATCCAGTCACAAGATGTCCAGATATGGAGCTCATGTTTAATATCAGGTGTAAACGGGGTCCAAGATAGCTGTTCATTCTATTGAAAGTTGCCTATTTTTCTTTTGTTGCTCAAGAGATTTTCTTTCCTTTGGTATGCTTCCACATGTGTATTGGTGTCTATTTCCCTGAGCCCTCCCGCTTGTCCTAAATCTGAACACTGAGATGACATCATGCACATAAAATAGCTTTTCTAGGCTCTGGAAAGTTCTACAACTATGATTTCTTAATGGTTTAAAATGTATAATGAAAACAGTAACGACTGACCTGTTTAGAGTTCAAGGTGTCCTGTCAGCAGTTTTACAGATGTCTCTTGTAATAAATAGCAGTCCTTTGGGAAAATGCTTTCTGGGCTGCAGGGGATTTTTTTTGTTACAGCGCTGCAGTTGGTCATTGGGACAAATTAGCATCATCTCATACTCTGGGGATGAGGTGATATGGGATCTGTTACTATTGAAAAAAACATTATCATTGATTACAACATAATAAAAAGAGAATTAAAGAGAGAGGAGTTAAAGATTAACAGATCAAATTTGGCATCTCAAGCTATCTAAATCATGTTTCTCTTTTTTTTCCCTGTCTCTCTGCCTCACACACGCTCAAACCCTTTTTGTTCTTTATACATGTGCATGTGTGTGTGCGTGCAAAGGCGGAGGCGGAGGGGGTATCGATGTTAAGTCAGCTGATGAAACGAGCAGGTCATCAACTTCTTCACAGTCGCCTGCTCCTCTTGAAGACTCAATGGTATCCAATCAGACCAAACATCTATTGATTAGCGGGGTATGAAAACGAGGTGCTGGTGGTGAGCCGTGTGCAGAGAGACGCCTCGCCGGAGCAAAGCCTAGGCGATAATGACTGTGGCCTCCTCTGCCCTCCCTCCTTGTCTCGCTTCATCACAATCACACTGGCCTTAAACATCTTCTCCAGGCCTCCTGCTGTTTTCTCACTCTATCTCGCTCTCTGTCTCGAATAAACACACACATGCACACACACGCACGCACACACATGTACACACACACAAACATACACACACACATGCACGCACACACACAAGCCACCATCTTCATGTCTCTCAAAATTAGTCACACTTACTTTCACAGAAATAAAGCACCAAGAACAATGGCGTTCTCCTCCTCTATAGTCAGATAGCTGTGTTTTCAGATCACATCATGATCTCGTCCTGAAAGTCATTAATTAGATTAAAGATACAACTTAAAGGGAAACTACAGTATTTTTAAATCTGGGCCCTATTTATTTATTTATTTTTACAAATTTTGGGGTCTAAATGACTAATACTTATCAAAAGTTTTGGAATTGGTCCAGTCGCTACAGAGACAGACAGTATTGTTAAAGTTCCTTTTGTCTTCCTGCAGCAACTAAACCTCTTGCCAGATTTCCTTTCCATAATATTGTCAGACACTACAAATAACAATCTGAGCCTGTCAGTGGCAAAAAAAAGCACTTTTAGTGGATGTACTTTTTTTCACGGGCACAATTGTCCCAAAGGATTACGTTGCAGCCATTGCAGCCCCTTCGCAGATGCCGGCTGAGGCGATCTACTGGACCAATTCCAAAACTTTTGGTAACTATTAGTCATTTAGATCCAAAAACGTGTAAAAAAAAATAGGGCCCAGGTTTAAAAATACAGGAGTTTCCCTTAAACAGCCACAGGCCAAAATAACACAGGCTTTCACGTCTCTCAAATGTTACTACAAACTCTGATGGTTGGTCTCATGTTTTATATGTAACACAAGTACTGTATTAAACATTAACCCACATCCAGAGACGTTCTTCCTGTAATATTAACTGACACTTTTGACTGACACATGGCTATTGTCCATTACATCAGACGTCAACTTAACCACCCTTCATTTGCTGGGAAAAAGCATTTGCTTGTACCTGTCACTGCATGCCAGATGAGTTTGCATGAATGAAGCCGCAAGAGACAAGTTGAACCAATGTGTTCAAGGTGATGGTATAAGCCATGTATAAAGTTTTATGTAATGAGAAAAATAAGAATAAAAATTGAAGATTTGCCATTCAGATTATGTTCCTACTGTCACCTATATGAAGAGCGTTCAGTGTATAAGATCAGAGATAAAAAGTGTTAAAATAAATAGGGATGCAACTAATGATTATTTTTCTTATTGCTTGCATCTGTCACCGTATGCCAGATGAGTTTGCATGAAAAAAGCCAGAAGAGACAAGTTGAACCAATGAATTGGTTGATCGTTCAGTCTATAAAATGTCAGAAAATAGTAAAAAAAATATACCCATCACACTTTCTTAAAGCCCAGTGTTATCTTCAAATTGCTTGTTTTGACCAGCAGTCCAAAACCCAAATATATTCAATTTACTATTACACAAGACAAAAAAAAAGCTGCATCATTCAGCTGAATCATTTGGCCTCTTCACTCCTACCCGTCCCCATGTGACCATAGTGATTTTGTCCTTAACCATGTCAGTGTGTGTGTATGTGTGTAATTCCCAACTTTTCTCGTTGACTCACTGAGGCTATACCTCCCTAAGTTAATGATGCACACACAGTCCTGGAAACAAGCCCTTTGTGCTGTGCAGTGCTGTGTGTGTGTGTGTGTGTGTGTGTGTGTGTGTGTGCATTCTATTGTGGTCTCCCAAATGATGCTCAGCACAGCAATGGATCCTAAAGGAGTCAGTTCTTTGTTACAGACAATTAAACTCAGCTCTGGTCTGTGCCCCCTGCCAGACAAGCACCCACACTTGCACAGATGTGTACAATCCACACACACACACACACACACACACACACACACACACACACACACACACACACACACGCGTCAGTGAATAGACATTGTTACCACAAAAGTGAGGTTCAAATACCACTCAACCTCTCAAGGGAGGCTGGTGACCTTTACCACAGCAGCACAGCCTGTCCCTCTCCTCCCGTCACTCTATAGCTCTATCCTTCTTTATCCTCCCCCCTCCCTTTTTTACTTTTTCCTCCATCATTCCTCTCATCCACGTACACCTTATCGCACTTCCTCATCCCTCTATCTCTCCCCAGAGAGCTCTGCTTCTCCCTCTGTTTCACCAAACCCACCCCTTCCCCTTCACATCTCCCTTTCATACCTTGAACCTCTCTGACAGCAAGGGCAAGTTTTCATCTATCCATCCGTCATATCTGTCACAGTCACTTTACACCCGCTACACCCCATGTTGAGAAAAGCAGAAGCTGAACAAAAAAATAACCATCTTAGTATATTTTATAACAACAACAGCAGCAACAAAGCAATAAAGCACTGAAGACAACATGGAACAAGACTTTAGTTTTGAAATTGAACACAGCTCTGATGGAAACAGCATTTTTGGAGCAGGACATACAATTTGGTGGGATCCTTCAAAGTGGAAAGTGGTGTGTTTCAGCAACTCTGGTAGATGAAAAGTCAGTCAGGATTGCATGTCACCCTCTATTACACAGTAGAAGTCTCCATAAGTCAGTGGTAGACAAGTGAGTCTGCACTTTTGACGTAACATAACTCTGACTAAAGTAAAACAAAATACTGTATATTCAAGCTACTGGCTTACCTGGTCCAAGGAGATTTCAAGTCTGTGCAAGATGATTTTCACACTGACATGAATGGAAATCAATGACAGCATTTAAGGCGATGTACATTACAACACTGCTTTAGAAAATGTTAAGTATATATGTAAAGAGTACTGTAAGGGTAAGACAGTTTTGGTATTTTTTTAAAAAGGAATGAAATTTCAGTGGAGGATATCCTAATATGTTTCATAATAACACTGAACGAACATATATTTCTGTACATAAAGCGATGGTTATGGTGGTGTACGCGCCTGTGAATCAGATCAAACACTGAGACTGATCAACCTTGTTTGTATGACAATAAACTTCTCAATATTTAACCTCGAATTTCTCAAATGAATTTAAACAGATAGTTTACTGAATCAGTTGGGACAACGAACACTCCTGGGAGCTGCTGAGACTGGACGAGATGAAGTGGGCTAAATCCTTGCAGGCATTTCCCCATGTGAATTCTCCACAGGCCTCTTGGATGACTAGCCTCCAAGCTACCTCTCTTTGGTGTGCTTTTCTCCTCTCTCTTTCTCTGCACAGACCTGTAATGCACCCTACCCATGATGAGCTGAAAAGAGGGGAAGCCAGTGCAGGAGAGAGGGAAGAGGCAATGAGAGAAACTGAAAAACAGGCTGAGAGGGGATGACAAGGACTCAGACAGAGAGGGAGAGCGAGGGACAGGGTGCATGGAGGAGGAAATGGGAAGGAGGAAGGAGGAGGAGGAGGAGTTGATAGTTTGAGGGGTCGAGCACCACCTGGTATTCCTTTCACCAAGGAAAATGCCTAGAGAAATGATAATAAAATAGAGAGAAGTCTCAGAGCCTTCTGTTGCTGACAGGAGCCCTGTGAGAGGCGTGTGTGTGTGCGTGTGTGCAAGTGTGTGTGATGAATAATTCATGGCTGTTCATTAAGGAGAGAAAGTGTGAGTGAGTGATTGAGTATGGGTGTGTGTGTGTATATGTGTGCACCCTTCGTTGCTCTGCGCCACGTCGCCTGCCTTGTGGCTGCCATCTGGCTTCACGCCATCAGAGTGCCACCCTCCAAAGCCCTCGCTCTTGCAAACATGGCAGCAGAGGAGAGGAGAGAGGGGGGCGGTAGGTGGTGTGTAGGGTGAGGGTGGAGAGATGGGGGTGGGTGGGTGGTGAGCATATATGGAGGGGAGGGAAGGGGACAGAGCCTCAAGTTAACTTCTCCATTTCACTGATATCATGTGACGTCCACAGTCTGGTGAAGAGAGATGTGCAGTTGGATGTGAAGCGTAATGACAGTCCATCACATGTGATGCAAAGTGATGCACTGTCATGGACCTCTTCCTCTGTTTCTCTCCTCTTCTGCCATTTTACATAGGCTTTGACCCTTTTGACATGAATCTTCTGCTGTTTTGTGCCCGTAGTTTCTGTGTACTACTGGCACAAACACTAGAGTTGGTTGAAATGTCTAGGCTAAACAACTCCACAAGAACAATAACTGACTTTTTTGATAACACGTTTGGTCCTCTGTGTCACATTTTTCTTGTAAGGAACTGCATGTTGATTTACACGTTTTGCTTTGTTATTGTCCTGCTGATGAGAGCAGCTGTGTGCAGTGTCTCACCTGTGTTAATTAGCTCATTCAATATATAGTGGAGAAAAAAAGTCATCTCTGACTCTGAAGAGAGCCACAGAGCTGAAGATGTTTTATCATAAGTGGTATTGAAGAAGTATAAGTCAAAATGAACCCAAATTCAGATTTTTTTATAGCTTTTTTTTCTCTCTTTTTGTAGCTTTGGTTATGATTGATCGGTAATAATAATAATAATTTGTACTCACCACATTAAGGCTGATATTTTGACATATCACAGTAGAAAAAGCAGGTGTAAATAACAAAAATTAACGATAGATGAGTCCCATTTAGCTGATTCAGTTTCGGAGTCCTGGTATTGTGTATGCTGGCACATTGTCACACTGTGACAGTGGCTCACTGGCTTATTGGGACACTTAAATAGAACAGAGCCATTGCTAATGTTATTAGTTACACCTGAGATTTGCCTATATGACATGTCAAAATGTCTGCTGTGAAAATGGCCTATGCAGCATTATCAAACAAGGAGAAGAAGTCATGGCAAGGAAGGCAAAAGTCAGCCAAACGTGTTTGGAGGAGAAACACAGTTTCCCTGTGCAATAAAGGATTATTACAGGACATATATAAAGGACATTTCAGGTTCTCTCACTTTAAGTTGTACCACCAAACAAAGAGGTAAACAGCTGGCGGGCTTAAAACCTGTAAGATCATCTGACTGTGTTTGCATGTTTGCCCCGTCAGACTCTCTACATTCCTAGATCTCACCAATTACTTGGGTGAGCTCAAAATTATAACTGATAGAAATTCTGAAATGAAATGAACAATACGTTGGAATTATCCTTTAAAGATGTAGCTACATAACCATACATGTTTACACGCATTTTAAGTATGTATTTCTACCAGACACCTTCTCTCCTACACTCTCACACACACACACACACACATCTTTCCTTCATCCCTCCCTTTACCTCACGGTCCCACCAGCATTAGTCCCTGTATGGCGACACTTTGCCCTCTGCTCCTGCACATGGCGAGTGGCCATGACAGATGACTGAGTATTTGTAAGAATATACTGTATGCAATGTGTTTGTAATCAACACAACCAGGTATGGTTGCAAGATATTGTCCTAAAATGAGATGCCAGGTGTTTGTGTGTGTGTAGTGTATGTCTGTGTGTGTGTGTGTGTGTGTGTGTCCATCTGGAGGGGTCCTTGGGGTCACAGTAATCTGGCACAGCAATATCGCTCTGTAATCATCTCACTGCTCAGCAGGTGGTCCGGCAGAAGGCTGGGGAGAAAAGTTTCTGCACATTTTCTCTCAGCTTTGCAGCTACGGCTGTTCTGCTATATAGAACTGTGGGCCTATACACCGAACATTACACATGTAAGTATGCTTTACATGGCTCCTTGTGAAACCAAACTCAACTTAAACTATGTGTGTTTAAAGAGAGATGGAGTAAATCAAAATCTTAACCAGGTTAAACAGTAGAGTATCATGCATTTATAAAGATAGATAAGCAATTTTCACATCACATTACTATGACACATTCCTCATGGCTGGTCTACATGAGACATGAGAAATACACCAGGAAGCGCATGTAAGAAGGGACAACCAGCATCATTACGGCAACAGTGTGTCCTCACTACATCAGAAAACATATTTCCCGATAGCTGTTTACCTCTGGGACGAAAGCACCTTATTCTCCTGCAATGGAAGGTGACAGATAACAGAGCAAAGAAGATAATGATATATATTCTACCCCTGGTTCTTCTTTTTATTTAGCGGTGGAAGCTCTTAGCTCAATAGCATAGCTATTTCAGGAGATCTAGGCCTTATCATGCCACCACACACAGGGATAATGAACTTGTCCTATCCCGGTACATTATATACATGTCAGTGTGGGTGTGTGGGTGTATGTGTGTGTTCTGTTCAAACTCAAGAGGACAGCCCGTACGTTGTTACATAGTGATGAAGGGCGCTTGGTTATCTCTACCTGGCACCCTTATCACATCTGCACATGACACCTTTCAATAACCCTCAGTCCCCACCTTTCTCTCCTCTGCTCTCTAAAAGTGGGGGCCGGAGAGATAAAGAGTGTGTGTTTGTACGTGTGTGAGTGTATGTGTGTGTGTGTGTGTGTGTGTGTGTGTGTGTGTGTGCACGTGTGTGTGAGGCAGTTAGTGGGAGAGAACGAAAAATTGTGTGCCTGAAATAGAGAGAAGAAGGGGGAGAAAGAGAAAGTGATTGGAAGAAAGAGGAAAGTCTTGCAAGATTGCAGCGGTGGAAAGTAACAAAGTATATTTCCCTGAGTAATGTGTATCAGTACCTCACATTTGAGAGAGAAAAATTGTACACCGGAGAGGGAATCTCCGCACATCAGCCAGTGCCTCAGCAGACAGAACAATGAGACAGTACCAGGAGGGATGAGGTTTGAGCATACAGTGCTGTTGTAGTTAAAGCATTTAAAAGGGTGCAGCGGCAACAATTTCAAAATCAGAGTAAGAAGAGGCAGTGTCAGTTAAGTTGCTAAATAGCCGCATCTTATAGTATAGACAGGTTCTGGGAGGTTCCTTAGGCCTAGCCAGTGCCATACTGCCACAGCATACTGTATATAAATATGCATCCCAAAAATATAATTGAGAACAAGGTAAATTAATCTCCTCTCTGTTCTTTTAATCCACTACATTTATCTGATGCTATGAAACAGTCGCACAGGTCTTAAACAAATTGATTTCAAAGAGAAAATGAAGGCGAATGGTAAAGTTACAACCCCAACTCTCCATTATGAACAACTTATTGGTTCAGTTTTAATGTTATTGTACTTACTGTATTGCACACACACAATTTTCCTGTGCAATAAGAGATTATTACCAAAATTTCAGGTGCATTCACTTTTGGTTTAACCTCCAAATGAAGTGGTTTTGATGATCTGGCTAAACTGTTTACCACCTGTCTGATCATCCTACCGTAACTTTGATGTAGCGTTTTCTCAGTGTTCCCAAATCTTAGCAATGACCTTGGTTATCCTAATCTATATGAATGATGGACAAAACTATAATAATACAAAAATACAATAGTATAATCTCAATGCAGGAATTTTATTTTACATGTTTACTCATACTTGTTTGAGTTTTCGTGGTGGTATTGCTACTTTTACTTACAGTAAGTAAAGGATCTGATTACTTCTTCCATCACTGTAGTGGGGCAGAGGGAAGAGAGAGAGAGAGAGAGAGAGAGAGAGAGAGAGAGAGAGAGAGAGAGAGAGAAATGTAAGAGTAGGAAGTCGAGGACTATCAGGAGTGTGAATGGGCAGAGTGTAGAGCAGAGAGCCAGACCAGTTGGCCAGTCTCCAATGGGGATAGTGGGTGTCCCTGTGCCAGCTGGCAGCCTGTCTCTCCCATCTGTGGAGCCTAGGAGAGTGTGCAGTAATCTCCTGGAGACAGTGGCTCAGCCCAGGCCAGATTTAAAGGGATATGGCCAGCTGGCCAGGCATGGACAGGTCTGTACCAGGGAGAGAAAGGAAGGGCAAGAGAAGGCCACAAAGAAGGGAGGGGATGAGTGAGTGAGCTGTGATGAAGCAGGTCAGGTGTAATGGCGAGGATGATAGGGGAGCTGAGGATTGGTGGTCAGGGAGCAATAAAGAGCACTGATAAGAATGATTATAGTCCAGCTGCCAGCAAATAATGGGCTAGGCTGGATGTAATGTCCCTGCCTTCGACTGTGAAAACTACAATGGTCTGTGCTGTGGTAATGTGACTAACATGTACCTGTGTCAATCCTGGCTTATGTAAGGCTATATCTCACCGCTCTGTTGCCTTTTCTCACCGCTCTGTGTCACAAAACTAATGAAGCTAATTGAAGAGAGTGCTCTGTGCTTACTCCATCAAAAGAAATAACACAAGCTGTAGGCCAAGTAGCTCTGCTTAGCTCTTGGTTTCCTCCTCTCTGTGATTGTTGCAGATGGTAATCAGAGCCCAGCTGGCCTGTCGGCTGCAGCTTAAGGCCTGCATTTCAAAATAATATCAAACTTAGTGAGACATTTAATCCAGTATTTAACTTGATTTTTGGGAAAAATTCCAAAAGAAAATGTCACTAATCTCCAACTCACTTCAATTGGTTTCAAGAATTTCTTAAAATCCTTGTTAGCCTTGTTTTTCTTACTTGCACCTTTTCAAAGAAAATTACGATTTTGTGACTGAATACTAGTGTCAATGACTTGTTAGAGTGACTTTTTCTTACAGTATGGGTGCCAGGTGAGGGAAGGAAAATGTTAAGAGGGAGACGGAGAGGGATTCAAGTTTACAGCTGGGGCCTGACTCCATATGTTAACATGCAAGTACTTAAACACTGCTTGCAAAGATGCTTAAAACACACACAAACACATCTATTGCTGCAATCAAAGAAAGTAGTCATACATGCACACCTAGGCACGCTCATATCTGAAAGATATCTGGGAACAATATCATGTACGCATGCATGCACAGATGTGCTCAACTCACACACACTCACACAGACTCACACACAAATGAGGAGACACACAGAGACACACATGCCTGCAGCAATCGCAGAGGAATAAGCGAAGCCATGCAAATCCCCAGATGTGCAGGACGACAGGGGGAAGATGAAGAAGAGGGGATTGGGAGGAGGAGTGGAGAGCCTGGAAGGAGGGGAGGGGGGGTCTGATAGAGGGTGGAGGGAGGGAGGTGTGTGGTGGAGACGGCTGGGTGTTTACTACTGTTTAAAAGGCAGTGGGTGCTGTGTGCAGATTAATAAACAGGAGGTAATAGCAGAAGGACTCTATATTTATTTTTTATCTTAAATGTTGCTTGTTTGTCGGGCTGGATGAATATTGACTGTGAAATTGGGATCAGGGGCGACACATGCCAGTGCTCGGCCTTATCTCTGGGATGCAGGCAGGCCTGGGGCCGTTATCGCCGTGCCACAGTGGCGTGCCGGCACTCCAGCGCTCTCTAAGCCGCCACATTCCCTTTGTATCTGCCTGGAGAAGCCTGTTTACCTTTCACTGGCTTGATATTCCTATTAGAGCCGCTGACTATTTACTCACTGCCTCCTCCTCCTCTCCCTCCACCGGGCACTGTGCTGTCTCTCATCTCTTCCTCTTTCTGTTTCCCTCTCTCTGTTTGGCTATGCCTATCTAGGTCTTTTTTACTGTTTGTCTCCTTACTGTATATCTTTTTGTCCTGCTTCTGCCTCTGACCTTCACCATGACATAAAGTTCTAGACGAGGCTTTGCTTACCAAGAAGTAGATAGCTAAGCACTAGGGGCGTACTTTTATACAGATATTACATACATAATGACACGGATTGCTTGACACCATGCACAGTAGGAGACTGTCCTCACCAGAAAAACTTTGGTCACATGTTCAAACACTAAACTATGAAAAGTGTGTGACTTTAACATCAGAGTCTTATACCAGCAGTGAACATTTGTTTCTTTTAACCATGACAGAGAATTTATTCTAACCTCAACCAAGAAAGTTTTGCTGCCTAAATGTAACCAAACCTCCACCATAGATGTGACAGATTAGCCACATTAAAAACAATCCTTTTTGGTATGGTCATATGGGTCATTTTGGAAGAAACTAACAAGACGAACATCGTTCAGGTATGAGAGCTTGCTGCACGGTATAATATCAAAACTCTGCTGAGACAGATCTGGGTTCCAGTTGTCATCCTGCCTCTGCCTTCTGGTGATGGGAGAGTCAATGGAAAGTACCACCTCTGAAGCATCCAACTACAACCTTCAAGCTGCCATCTCACATAAGTCACAAAAAACTCAATGACCCACATAAACAAACATGCTCTAAACTATTTTTTAAATATATTTTTTGCTTGCTGAGACACACATACACACAAAACTAAAATCAATTAGGCGCCTAGTATTTCATTGAGAAGGTTAAGCTTGTCATGAGAAGCAAATTAACCATTGCAAAAGACAGATCTGGCTCTGTTCATTTTCTGCTAGTTTGTCTTGATCAAGAAAGGCATTGCTTATTAAGGTAGGCATGTAGCAAAAGGCATAAGAAAATCACACAGTGCTAAGGCCTTTACACACCGGGGGCATTTTTTTTGTGCAATCAATTTGTGCATCAATATATTTTTTGGAACTGTTGTTTTTGTTTTGAGTACTTTTACACGCGAATATTGCGTGGCAAAGTCATTTTTTTCAGAACAAGGTCGATTTTTCTGAGCTTTGGCACAGTGAATAACAATCAATCACTGTTTCACATTTATGACAAAGGACACAAAAATTAGAAAGACAATAAACTCAAGGACAATGTGTGGAGTAGCATTGCAGGATGCAGGATATTGAGCAGCTTATGTAGTTTACTTTTGGAGCACATATAGGCTTCATATTGTTTTCATGTTGTTTATTCGTCACATCCCAGGTGTGTAAATGCCTTTATACTAGTGTTCATTCTGGATTCAGTTCAGTCAGAGACACGTTGGTCTATAAATCAGCCGTTTATAGCAAATGGTTATACTGGACAGTCAGATTTGGTTGAAAAGACTCTGCTCTTTCAGGGAGCTCTCAAAGAATCTGAGCAACAAGCATTCTGTTGTCCCCTTAAACAAACACATGCATGAACATTAAATCTTAGTAGAGTTAAAAATACCAAAAGCTTAGCATGTAATGAGAAAGTTGGGGTGGTGACGGGAGCTGCTGCAGCAAACAGGGTTGCCAAGAAGGTATAAACAGCGTAAAAAGGTTAGAAACAGCCGTGTACAGCTTTGTGAATATAATTGGATGTTACTAGTCAGCTGTAGCTGAGCAGTGGATGAATGACCCACTGATGGTGAAGTATGAATCAAGGAGCTGATACAAATCAGCGAATGCAAACACAGCTTCAGTGCTCAGCCAGAAATACCGCCATCCTCCATACCTTCAACGGGGACAACTTGATTTCAATTCTAAATGTAAAAAATTTATTTTACATTCTCACAAATGGTGTTAAACTTAGAGAGGCTCTGCTTAGCGCTGAGCATTACATGTACAACAGTTTGGGAACACCTGTTTTAGAGCATTTAGAACTTTATTTTAACAAACAAGTGCCATATCAGGCAATAAAGATTTTAAGAGAAACCATATTACAAAAATCTTACCAGCCAAAAGGAACCAGATGTGCTGCAGGCCCCAAAGGGATGATTCCCTTAAACAAGTTACTCTCTCTCCAACTACCGTACCTTACTATTACCAGGCAGCTGTGTACACCAGCTTTCATCGCAACCTGCAGGCAAATACAACTAAAACAGAAAGCAACTGGGTTTGGCAGCCAATCAGTCAGTTAAATCTTTCAGACAATTAACTGGCACACCCGTGACTGGAATATCAGTGACATAGCAAAACACAACTTTTATGCGTGAAATTCAGCAGTCTCCTCTCTCTCTCTCCCCTCTCCTAAGGGAAGGGAACTCAGATTCCTCCAGCGATGACTGCCTCTTCTCTGACTGCAATCTTCATGGCAGTTTTTTTGTTTTATCTCTCTCCTCCATGCAGGGTACACTGAAGGGCTTGAGGCGCACTGTGCCACATGCCATGCTACGAGGTGGGATAAGGAGCAAACAAACATACGGGCAGCGCTTAGCAACCCTGATCAGAGTGTCTGCCAGGGTCCTGATAAGCTGACAGGCAGGAGAGGACAGCGAGAGGTGGAAGGAGTGGGTTGTGGTTGTGGGGATGTAAGGCTGTTGACATTGGAGGGTGCTTTCCCTCTCTCAGCACTAATGGGCATGCATATCATAACAGCCCCGAAGAATTATTTTTTTAACAAAGGTCCTGAAGAACACAGATGCAAATTCATGTATCTCAGAGGAAAGTGCATTTTTAAGTTGTTTCAGATTGAACGATAAGCAAATTGTCACCTCAAATTGTTGCCTGTGTGTCTTTGTGAGACAGCTCAAATCTGTCCTGATCTCAAGACATACGAGGAATTCTCCTTCTTTTCCTCTAGTCACTTTATGTTGACGAAGTGGAAACAAACATAGTTACTGTATGTGTGATTTTTTTTAAACTTTCGTTGTGGATGCATCTTCACCTCAATTTGCTCCACCTGGACTGAATCCACACCAACTCACATCTTTTGTCACAGCACAGGGAGTAGTGAGCGAGAAATAATTTGTTGTTGAGTCTAGGGGAATTGATAACTGTAACACTAAGCCTTGCAACTATGACAGCTACTTACAGGTCCCAACATATAGTGAGTGCCATCGGTTGGCAACACCAAAGAAAGGATGCAGGCCTAACCTGCAACCCGATGAGCTTGACTCCTCTTCCGTGGTGTTGCCCCCCTTGACTGAGTGGTGGGGCCAGCCTGACATCCTTTTGTGTCACCAACCACCCACTGACGGCTCACAGCTCAGTGTTGTTTTCAGTTAATTTGGGTTAACATATAAACGCAGACAGACACTGAACCAAAATACTTCAGTAACAAGGGTTATTATTGATTGTCCATCACGTTGTCCACAAAAGGAGTTTCTCACTACCCCGCAGCACGACGACTCTCTTGCATTAGTATTTTCTTTCTCGTTCTCTTTTGCCATCAATTTCCTAAATATCTGGTGAATTAAAAGTAACATGAAGTCACTCAATCAGAACAGGGTTGGGTTTTGATCGGCTGAGTGAGTGTAACAAAATGAAAACTTACTGTTTAAAAAACGGTGTCAATGCAAGAGTTTGGTGATGAGCTTGGGTTGCCAGATTCCAAAGTATAATCTAAACCACAAACTTGTCCTCCATATTTTGACTTTATACTGCGCTACATTGCATGTTTCGAGTTGTGTCTGCTCCACATTAACCTCATAAAAATGACCAGGTGAAAGCAGCTGAGATTACTCCTTTCGCTGTTAACCTGAATGTAGCCTCAATGCAGTATGCCTACTGTATACTGTATACACCCTATTGCCCCAGAGTGATAAACATCATGTCGTGTAACCCTCTGGGGTATTACAGGATATGTTTATGTCTTATGTTTTGGGTCCTTCATGACCCAAAAGTGTATTTTCATCTCACTGTCTAACTATCTGAACATCTGCCTGTCTTTTGATGGTTGGTCAATCCATCTGTCTGCTGATTAGTACACATCTGTCTGTCTATCCATCTGCCAGCTTTTGGAGCCAACGTGTGGGGCATATGAGCTACATTCCTGTCCTGTTGTACAGCAGTGGAGAGAGAGGACAGAGAAGGATGAAGAGAGCAAACCGCTAACCTGCCAGCACGTACACACACACACACACACACACACACACACACATACATTCATGTGGCCTGACATTTTATCTAGCTGTTATCTGAAAAAATATGGATTCTGACAGGCATTGATTAAATATCATTAGCAAAAAATTACTATTTTTCTCTAATCAAATTCAATCTGGATCAAGTATTCATTTATGACGTTTTTATGAAGTGACTGTCAGTCACAGGTGAGCTGCATGGGACACTAATGCCATACTAGGTAACTTCTTACAATAGCCTATACAGTTGGCCTGTTTGCTGTCTTAGATGGAGGGTTTGTATCAGTTTCATCTGTGTTTTCAGTTGACAGAGCGTGCGTGTTATGGCACAGGGGCAGGAGGTGTGGGGAGGCGGCGAGCATCTGCCAAAAGAGGAGGACTGTGCCTTCCAGTAACTCCAAAGTTGTCTTACTTACATGCTTTGTCTACACTGGGAAGCCTACATTCAGAAATGACCTGGCTTTTGTTCAGGATTAAAGGGTGTGTGAACCAGTGTTGCCAACTCTCACGCTCCTGGCGACAGCAACAGAGATGAACTGGCGAACGTACGTACGTTGGTTACGTACTGTAACCTCCATTCTATGAGTATGGGCTCTTAAATTACTTTCTGTTTGATTCGCGATATGTGCGCGATGCTTATCGGCGTTCAAGCAAGCCAGTGAGTGAGTGTGTGTTCATATTTGGCTGAGTGAGTGAAAGAGCGTGTGTTTATGTATATATTTGGCTAAGTGAGTGTGTGTGGTTATGTGTATATTTGTGTGTGTGTATGTGTGTGTGTTTTCATGTATTTGCTATGCGTCTGGAGTAGTATAGGTTTTGTTTTCTTTTGTTTCTTTTTGTTTATTTCTGGGTCTTGCTACTTGTGAACATTGAATAAAACGGTGTAGTTTTGATATTGGAAACAACACGTTTTTGACTTTCATTAGTGAATGAACCTGTGTGCCCTTTANTGGGTTAGTGTTTGCCTAATATGTGAAATTGTGAGTATTTCCCAGGGTGGAAGTTCCAGGGTGGCGTAGTCAGGCTATATGCTTAAATCTTAGAATATAAGGCCCCGCTCCCCCCACATATGTAAGGTGTACATTCTTTTAAACCCTAATAGTGAATTGAGTCCAAATATGTGCACATAAAGTGCACATATGCGTGATTAAGCCCATGGGCCATGGCATCAAAATCTCACTCCAGCAAAGTTGGCAACCCTGGTGTGAACAGCCGTGGATGGTCAGTAAATTACATCTAAAGTGTAGTTTGGCTGCTTGTTAAACCACAATGACTCTTTTTCTATTTCTACACGTGTCGAATACAGAAGATGCTCATGTAACCTGTGGCTGTAGTGACTCTGGATTTGGAGGCACCTTTGATGGAACTGAATTGAGAAGCGAACAAGACTAAAAGTCTACAGCCATTTTGGCAGCTCTGTGAGGCTGTACTCAGCGGAGCTTTAACCTAAATGCTAACGTAAGCATGCTAACATCCTCACAATGACAATGCTAACATGATGATCTTAAGCAGGTGTAAATTTTGATGTGTTCACAATCTTAGTTTAGTGTGTTAGTATGCTAACATTTGCTAATTATCACCACTTAACACAAAGTACAGCTTAGTTTTGCAGGTATTTGGTCATAAAGCAAAGTATTGGACAAATTAAAATCTTGACCTGATGCGCTAAATGAAAAGGTAAGGGATCAGCAAAGTGACAATTAATTATTAGGGGAACATGAACCAAATTTCATGGCAATCCACATAAAACTACAAATGTGAACCTCATGGTGGTGCCAGGACTATGAATATCTGTACAAAATTTCGTGGCAATCCATCCAATAGATGTTGAGATAACGTAATGTAATGACGTTTTCTATGTTTATTTAATAGTAATTGATCTGACACTCATGAGTTTCCCAAAAGTGAATATAGAATACTGTGGTTGTATTTCAGTGTCTGAACTATGCAGACCCCAACCATATGGTTCCCAAGAAGATTAAACAAAGCATAGAAAGTATTTGCAAATACTATTTGACCCAGGTCTGTTTACAGATCAGTGAACCTTAATTGGCGCTGTCAGCCCATGTTCACTTCCAGCCTATCCATTTCAATACTTAGACAATAACAACATTATGGAGCTCAATAGCTCATATTCCTATGTGGCAATAATATCTAGATCCCTCCTCCTCCCAGTGCAAATCAATGGAGTGAGATGGCCTTTGGCTTCATTTTTCATCTTTAATATTGATTGCTGTTCTACTTCGGAGTGCACTGTCAGTCCAATTACAGAGAATTTAATTGATTTTTCTTCACAAGCTGGGTTAGATTGGATTGGTTTATGCAAAGCAGATCAAACAGAAGTACTCCCTGGACTCCCTTATATGTGTAAAATACAGCTCTAATGAGCAGGAGCACCCTGACACTTCCTATACCCCATTCTCCCCTGTTTCTCTCTCTCAGCACAAAGTGACACACATGTGAGCACACACACACACACACACACACACACACACAGAGAAGTATTCAATGTAACAGCAGCAATACAATATAATAATTATTGTAAGAAACCATTTAGATGATTCCAACAATGCTACACGAATAGTCATCTTGAGCACTTTAATTGCTAAGAATTATTGTGTTCAATAGAGTAAATGGCTCCAAACCATCCACTGTTGTATTTTCCCCCCAGAGAGAGTTGAAACTTAGGCAAAGAGTTGATAATTCATACAATTATATGTAATGAATAAAGCAGGTGTCTCCTCATTTGAAAATTCCACAATGACCTTTACAAGAAGCCTCCTCTCATGAAATATACATGACCCTGAACACAATATGTCAGACAGCTAGACAAGGCTAATTAGCTGCAGGTAAATTCTGAAGGCCTCGCTCTCTCTTTGCTCTCTTCTCTTTCGCTCTTTTTCAGGCGCACACACACACTTTGGTCAAAGTGCTTGGTTCACCTGCACCAATTGACACTGTCTCACAGGTCTGGGAGTGCTGACTTCACCACATTTCACAGTGTTTGTTTGTTTTGTTTTGGTGTCGGGCTTGCTCTCAGTTCTGTACTAAACTGCCCCAAACTTCCACCTAAACAAGACATTCATTCTCCTATTTAGCGATGAAGATTAAATAGTTGACCAATGGCGTGTCATAGTGGAGTTTCAATTTTTGGTGAGTGGTACTAGCAGGTCGTGGTGGGAATGTAAGGTTTTGATCAGTAAAGAGAGTCCTGGCCAAGAAATAGTCCCAAACATTTGCCCCCGCCCTCGTAAAGCCACAAAATTTCAATTTTACATTTCACGAATTAAATTTGCTGGCTGTAGTTTCATATTTAACCGACAGATAAGAGAGTGGTATCAATCATCCCATCCAGCTATCCACAAAAAAGCGTATTTATAAGAAACATATTTCTCAAAATGTCGAAATATGGCTTTATATGCTGAGTGAGATACTACAAATACGAATACTAATATTAGTGCTTTATAGTCACAATGAGAGACTCCTACAGTGGCCAACACTGTACACCTCACTTCATTTCCCTTTAATTATTATTTGCCGGTAGGGCAGTGGGCTAATGTTTAATGTATGAGTCTTTAGGTATGTGTTAGTGTGTCTGTTTTGTTATTTGATTGTCATAGAGCACTGGAAACGTGTTGTTTTATAGCAGTCTATTGCTTGTCTCCTCACTTAAATCTTCACTTTCACATTCCTGGAGGCTTGTATTGGAGCTAACACCCCTCCTCTTTGCACCTTTGCACAGCCTGCAAGTGTGTGTGTGTGTGTGTGTGTGTGTGTGTGTGTGTGAGAGAGAGAGAGAGTGTGACAGAGATGGTGCTGTCTTCTATGTCTCTGGGTGCCCCCTTGCTGAGCTGTCATCACTCCCCGGCACCGGGTACACAGCACAGCTGCAGGGGAACCACTCTGCAGGGAACCTTCGTTTCCATCTGTCTCCAATTCACAGTGGCACCTATTTAGAACAGCTCAGCGGCTGTGCATGCCACGAGCCACAAGAGAGGGGAAAGGCTGGTTTTAGGGGGGTCAAGAGAGGTGGGCATCAATAGATGTCTGAGTTTAGGGCAGTAGGATTATGGGGTTATATTTGACAGAGTCATAACAAACCTGTCATATATGACTTAATCATATTAATACATCAGCTTCAATGCTACATTTTGCATGTTTCATTTCATTTATGATGTAATCAGTTAGTCATCAACTGTCAGATGTCTTTCTTTTTCCAGAGAGGCATGAAGGAAAGCTGACAAAAGAAAAACACAACCCAAACACGTACGTTCATACTTTCCTGCAGTCAAGCAGCCAGTAGAAGTAGTAGAGTCTAATAATATAATATTAAGATTTAAAAACACATACACATTAACAGTTTTAAACATTATTGTTTTCTTTGTCAGATGATCTACCAGTGCATCAGTGCATACACTATATAGACAGACATTTTTTGACTTTATACAAAAAAAAATTGCTAATTTTTATATTGTTTTTATATTGTTTTTACCAATATGATGAATGAACTTATTTTAGGGATTGGTTGGGCTTTAAATACACTTACATGCCATAAATTGTTAAATATGTTTTTAAACAATATCACCAGTAACCCTATCAATTCATACCAGTTTAATATCACCGTGAACATACTGTATATCAGCATCTGCGTGTGTATGCATGCATGGTTATGTGTGTCCATTTGTGCATGTGTGTATACAGTGTGTATCCCTGAACTTGTGTCTGTGTCTGTGTGTGTGTGTGTGTGCAAGTATGAGAACGGGCTTAATTTAGCAGGTGTGCTTTGACAGTTCTTGAATGAGTGCCAAGTCTGCTGTACGAAGTATAAGAGAGAGGAGGCGCTCAACGTGCATCTGCGTGGAGCTCGACTGTGACAGATGGGGACGGTTTAACTTAGAGTTCTGTTAAGATCTGGAGGTTTCTCTGACGCTGTCTGCGCCAAACAGGTGTTTATTCTTAAAACACCACAGAGAGAGAAGGTGAATAAGCCTTGACTGACTTATTTGTCTGGTAGTGGTGTTTCTACTGAAAGAAGGCAGTTGGCAGTGAATTTTTCCCCTCTTTATGTGTGTCCAAATTTGTTGCAGTTACTCCTTTTGGAAGAGACCCTGCCCTGGAGTGTTCTTATTCATCCTGTCTCACTGTGGGCAAGTGGAAACAAATACAAACAGTCACATGCATATTATTTGGTGAAGTCTCCCATGGACTGTTGTTAAAGCTTACAAAGAAGCTAGTTATGTGAGGCTTTAGTATAAAAAGTTTAAAAACTTCAGTTTCCAATTTATCACAGAAACTGTCAGTTCTGTGTACTGCAACATCATTACATTCTGCACCATCCAAACAGAAACATAAGGAAGAGTTTCGGCTCCATGTGTGGAAACAGCTCTTACAACCATGTCCTCTCTTCCCATAGTCTCAAGATAATAGTTCTAAATGTCTCTGAGATAATTCAAATAATCAAGATGTGAATTTATCAGGCAGATTTGGTTTATTTAGGTAAACATTTGTGAGGTTTTGACTGCTATAAAAGGTAAATCGCCTTCACTACCGTATAAGGCACTGTTAGTTTCAAGTTTCAAGCTAAACCATAGTTGTGTTTTATGAAGTTTCTACAGCCTGTAAATGTGTGCAGTCAGTGGAAATGTGCAAGCAATCACTTCAGCTGTATTAGAAGCAAAACCTTTCAGAACCTTTCAGTGTTAGTACAACACTGCAGTATGTGTTGGCTCAAAGTGCTATGAGGACGGCTGCAGGGTTGAAAAGTTCAGCCGGTTAGTGGTGGCCAGGTGTCTCACAGGTGGACAAGACACTTCACCATATGGCTGCTTCTCGCCAGCAGACGCCAGCCATCCCGACCACTGACTTTCACATGCTTTACTTTTGCGGCACAAGGTGAAAAGTTGCATCTTGTCTAAACCCTGAACAACATGCTGAAAGGCCTCTGTATGTGTTTGCATTCATAAAGAGAGAAACTTGTCCCATTAATGTTAGGATATTGTACTGGTACCACAATAAGACAACTAATAAGCCAGCTAGAAAACAAGTGAGACAGATTTGATGCATTTCCTCTGGATTTCTGATATACCAACAAAGTTGCAGATTATTTTGCTTTTCTCCTGCATGCTGATTGGAGTTTTAAAGAGGTAATGAAGTCCTGGTGTGTCCTCCTGCTGGGTACGTATTTGGCGAGGGGTGCCTGTGTGTCGCTGATAGAGGGATCTCTCTGACACGGCTGCTCTGGCCCGCCGCATCTGGGAGCCAGTAGCGGCAGCCGCTGGGGGGAGATAAGGCAAGGCTAGCTGCTCGCCTGTAACACACGTTTTGCTCCCCTCTGCCCTGTTCTCCCCTGCTCCTCTCTCCACCCATCCTCCCTCCCGTCATCCCCCTGACCTTATCTCAGGGGAGAAGGCACCACTGGGTCTGACTGTGATAGCACCTGCCAGAACCAGAGCTGGCCTCTGGTGATTATGGGGGAATCATTATCTCTCTCTCCCCAAAAACTCATTTTATACCTGCCAACATCTGAGGGGAGGGGGGCAAAGGAGCAAAGGCTTCTATAACAGGTAACAGAGAAAATTGTGTGTGCGTGTGTGTATCAGGAGAGTAGGTTGGGGTACATACTGTTGGCAAAAATACTTGCAGCAAAACATATTACCTTTTTACCATGTGGGATTTGAATTTGAATGTGATGAGATAAAGATTATATGTGATGATGGATGCTCATCTGTTTTCAGCCTGTTACTGCATTATGCTTATGTACATATAACCTCCCATATGGGCAAAATGGTGATGGGTTATGGAGGGGTTACAGCACCGTCATAAACTAGACTCCAAAGTTTGTTTAGTGAAGGTTAACTACCTCTTAGCAGATCGGCTGTTGCTGGAGAAAATATATTATTCTACTTGATGCCATGTTGGATCTAAGTCAAAGAACGTTTTTGTCTTTAATTTAATTTAGCTTTTACTCTGCCATTCTTTGCTCCCTTTAATTAGTTTAGCTACGCCTCTTTGCTCTTTCCATTCATTTTTTTTCCCTCTTCCCACAATTATTTAAATTTAAATTTTCAATTTTATTTATATAGCGCCAAATCATTACAGAAGTTATCTCAGGGCACTTTTCATATAGAGCAGGTCTAGACCGTACTCTTCATAATATTATCTAATCAGTTTAAAATTTCAGAGACAAATCCCTCTTGGTTCACATCATCCAATCAAGTGAAGTTAAAACTTTCTGTTCTCTATGGAAGAGTCAGTGTGCCCTTAATTTTTTTTTACCCCTTTTTTGACTTACCCCATTATCTGCTCCTGTATCTTGTTGTATGTCCCAAAAATCTGCGATGAACATCCACTCTCCACCTGCCCTACCACCTGTTATGCTTTCACGGCAGTTCATATCCTGCAATAAGCCAATGTCATTTCATTTTGCTGACTACTGTAGTTACAGGGCTCTTCCACTTAACCCAAAAAGAGTCCATGTCAAAACTGAATCAGTTGTTCTGGGAATTCAAATCCTAAATATAATGTAATTTGCACTTTGATTTCACTGTTATTGTATTGATTTTAATATAAAATGTGAGTGTCTTCTGCATGCACACTTGTAAATGTGGGAAATGACATTGGTTTAGCCGCTGAACATGAAAGAAAAACACCTAAATGTCATGTGCTGTTTACACTGTGGGTTTATAGAGAAATCAGTCTCTCTCTCTCTCTCTTTCTCTGTCTCCCACACCCAAAGACAGAAAGCAACAGTTTCTCTCACTTCCTCTCTGCTGATGACCATATGTGTGTTGGTTTCAGCCAGGCACTTGGCACATCTGTTTACTCACATCCCCTCTCACTTCTGCCGTGGTGTTGTGTGTGTATGTGTGTGTGCGTAAGGCAGTGAGGAGTATTGCTGTCATACGCGCAGGCCACTCCATCTCGGTTAGGGGTTAGTGAGTCCTGGGGTGGTCAGAGGCCAAGGAGGTGATGGCTACAATGTTGCTAGATTTTCAAATGAGAGCCCCTTTCAGCTGTCTCAGCTTTGTGAAGTTTACTTTGGCATCTTTGATTCTAAATGGGTGACAGCAATGTTTCAGCATATGTCTTTTCCCAAAACAGGACTTTCCCTCCGTGCTTTTTTTCTAATTAGAGGTTAGTGGGGACTGCTTACTGTCATCCACATGGTGTAGTGTAGCAGGGGGATGACTGAAAGTCTAAGTGCCAAATCAAATTAAAAAGAAATGACATGATCCTAAATTGACCACATAAATTCCCAAAAGGTCACCATCTATGAAGCATACATACCTACAAACAACAAGGTCACACTAGAGAATAAGCCCTATTGAATTTTTCTCTTTTTTTGTGGTGTAGCAAGAGATACTTTATAGAAATAGCTACTGTACATTTCACATTTTTCAAAATCTTTAAATGTGTTACAGCTAATAAGAAACATGATTTTTTTATTAGAATCTAGACACTGATGTATGTGACTTCATGTCAAAGAAACTAGCTTGACCCCTATTTCATCAGAACGACTTTCGTGGGAAAAATCTTTTTGTTAATTTGCAATGCATGAAATGAGAAGTAAACATGGAGTTGGTAAGATGAGCTGTCCACATCTTGGAGCAAAACAAAATTGTGGTGTGACTTTCTGGTGAAATGGTCATGAAGAATTATATTTGAATGAATGAAGAGTAATTTTCTGACATTGTTTTGATGTGACTATGTTTTTACAGTGTTTTCCTGAATGCTGACTTTGACATTTTCTTTGCTTCTTTAATATTTACATTTTTCCTTAAGTCAAAATTATTTATTTTTCCACATTTTATTTTTGAGAATTCACGCATTATTGTTAATATTAACTTTATGGTCACTAACCCAGGGAGAACTAATGGCCAGCTTTGCAGTTATATACAGCTTTTCGTCTCTTTTAGCTAATGATTTTGAATTTCTAGCTTGCATACACTTTTGGCCTGAAAGGTTGAGTCTCACAGCTCTAATCATTCATGCCATATAAAACAATAGGTAGCTGTTTCCAATTAACAAGCTTCAGTAAGATATCGGGCCAACACAAAATGCCTGAGAGCCAAAGCAGCTGGTGAAGAAAGTCAATCATCTAACAAGCTAATAACTCTGTAGTTAGTGGACCAAACCAGGGCTAAAGGGCCAGTGAATACTGGATTTAGATTTGTGGCCAGAAACATGACACCAATAGAAACAGTGCAAAGGGGCTTTTTTTCAGTCCCCTCCCCGCCAGCTTCCAGGATTAGGGGAATCACAGGGGAAACTCAAAATTCTCTTTTAAGCTGACAACTTTGGTGCACACAGTTTAATGCAAGGGTATCTCTAGAAAGCTGTCAACAGTATGGTATATGGGGAGTATACATTGAAAAAAGTTGTGGATGATGAAAATACTGGGGGTCCAGGTATCCTAACAGAATAAGCAGTGGTCACATCAGCATTTCTACCAAAATCAGTTCATTTCCACAGAACTGCTGTGATCAGCTTTCGCGTTCAGCTTTGGTGAACTTTGACATGCATAATAATGAATTATTATCATCATTCATTATCATTTAACCACGAGACCCCCATGGCTGTACTTCCTCTTGCACTTTACTGTGAACTATCATGCACACAATTAATGCCAAAGAAAGAAAATAAACTACACAAAGATTCATGCTGGCTTATTAAAAAAAATTCAAGACAACATGGTAGAAAAAGCCTAAAATTGGAGCAATTAGTTTGATGTTTGGAAAGACAAGTTACACACACACACACACACACACACACACACAAACCCTATGGGACAAAAGAAAATGTCATTATGGCCACTGAGCAAGGTACACAGAAGCAAAGGATCCTGGGACGAAGGGAAGGGGGGTATCTTAGAATGGAGGATGCAAGGAGGGAGGGAGTGGCTGATGGCCACAGACACAGCTGGTTCCTGACAGAGGAAGCCCAGACAGAGGCCCAGGTCCTGCTGCCTACTGCTGTCTGCTGCTATCATGCCTGGCCTCCCCAGGGGCTGCAGCCCTGCAACACACAGAAACACACAAATTGTAACATACTAACACACACTTCTCTTTTGAGCTGCAGTGGCATGCAGGGCAGGAGGAGGGTTCATATGAGAGCACAGCCCCTCAGCCAGAGCCACGAGACAAGCTGACCTGCCACTGACATACACACACTCTCACACACACTCTGCTGGAAGGGAACGAAGAGAGATCGAGAGAACCAGATGAACGGAAAAGAAGAAAGAAAGGTAGATGCAAGATGTGCCAAGTACGTCTAAAGGGGACAGCGAAAGGGACGGAAGACACAGACTGTTAGTTGTCATGCATTTTTCTAACCCAAAGTTGTATGCAGACATGCAGCAAAGAAAAAATACCAGAGGATTCCAGGAATAATACGCCGAGGATCTTTGGTCTTTGATGAGGACGTGAAAGGAAGAAGAGGAAGCAACCTCTGGCTGTTTCTCGCTTTTGTCTGTTTGGAGCTTTAACTACAACTAAGTCCTTGTCCTTGCATGGCAGTACAGTGGGTCATACAATGATCTACTGGAGGCTCAAAGGCAAACTGGCTGAATACTATGAGGAAAAACATCCAAAGCCTCAAGGACGTGTGGAAGAGAAGGTCAAGCAGGAAAGCCTTCTAGTGTTTGGAGCTCATAGAGAATTTTAGTGTCGAGTGCCGTGTATCTGTTTTTGCTACACTGCTTGAACTTGCCGGTGTGCATACAGTGCTTTACACCAACAGTGTGTCGCCTATCCTTAAGTCCCTCACCCCACAAAGAAATTGGAAAGTTGAGCTGGTGATTTGAAGGTCCGAACATGGCTGGCAAGGTTCATTTGGAGCGCCAGAAGAAGGCCGACCTGAGAGCTGGGTCTTCCTCTGCTCCAGCGTTTGCTCCACGTGTCCCCACGGTCACACTGATCAGCCACAGAGAGCTGAGGGATAAACACACTGCCCACCGACTGCAGCCTGGAAGCCTTGATCCAAACCTGGCAGCCAGCAGCCACTACAGATGTAGTGAAGGTAGGAGCTTGTCATCTTAAAGGACCTGTTTTATGAAATCGTTTGGCAGTGTGTTACCATGATGAGTGATGGAGGGTCCCGCAGCTGTCAGGTCTGCTCATTAAGTTGGAGTGATTGACAGATAATCAGTTTGTGTTGACTTAGCGCCGCACACTATAAGGACAATGTGAGGTTTCTTCATCTTGCTAGTAGACCTGTTATTTGAAGCTGGTGTTTCAAAGTTAAAATGACATCAAACATTACCATCTAAATGACTTTTCTTCTCCAAAGCGATCATGTGTAAAATGATTACATAGTTGATCACATAGTATCACTGCATTTAGCCATTTGCTGCATTTTTCTGGCCTTTTATATAAGACAAACTCACTTTAGAGATCAAATTGAGTCATAAATCAGTATTAAATTGGCCACCAATTGCAATTATTCTCAACAGCATCATCTTATTCTCGTGTATTATGGTCTTCATATAAGCTGTCAAGCACATTATTGTTAACAATCCCAGTGGAGCCGATTTGTCCTGTGCCACTGGGAAGGAAAGGGAAAGATGTTTTTAGAGCATTGGGTGGGTGGGGGGTGTCTTCCTCTGGGCTTCCCCATACAGCTGCAGGGAACAGAACTAGAGTCTGGAGTTTCACTGTTCAGCTTTAATGTCTTCATAACACACATGCAGGTCATCGCAGGTGAATGAAAGAGGGAAAACTTTAAGGGAGCATTTTGCAGACATATCAAGGGATACTTGAAAGGCATCCAGAAAAAAAAGGAAGAGAAGAAAAAAATTTAATTGATTCTTAAAGCACTGAAAACACTGAAGTAGTGCCTTTAGGTAAAAATGAAAACCTTCACTTAAATCAGCAAAGGGTTTGAGGGGAGAGAGGTGCATTAAGAATTAGACATTAAAGGCCCAATTTTATAGACTCTAAATATGTAGAAACTGTAAGCCAGAGCAAGGACTAATACCCAACGGAGTGAATTACCTGCAGTGCCTGCCGTCTCTTGGCAGTAATGAGCTTTGTGAACGTCGCAGCGATAAGGCCTCTATAATTAGGCTTAGTCATAAGCATCCCCCCTGTAATTCTGTGATAAAAACCCAGTAGAACTCTGGTGTCGGTGCTCCAACCTATTCGTCTCTCTCTCTCACACACACACACACACACACACACACACACACACACAC
>LKNJ01000135.1:125050-226957 GCA_002120245.1 Maccullochella peelii | reverse complement strand
TGTGTGTGTGTGTGTGTGTGTGTGTGTGTGTGTGTGTGTAAGGTGTTGTGAGCTGCAGCATAGGCTTCCTGTGAGGGAGCAGATGTCGCAGAGCTCAGGCACAGCTGCGACGGCCGATAACCGTGGTGGCAAGAATATGTCGGCACGCTGGCTCTTCTCCCTGGGTCTTATCAGCCGCACACAGCATACAGACACATACACACACACACGTACACACACACTCATATAGACACTCTACAATAAGGAACTGCCACCCAGCACTAGCACACCCTCACAGCAGGCCCAGATAGAGGGAGGAAGGCAATGAGAGAGATGGAAAGAGGAAGAAAAGGAGGAAGGACTAAATCAAGGGACTTTGAGGGAAAAGGTGCCGTGAATCCCTAACAAAGCCTTGGCTCATGTCTGCTGTATCATAGACTTTATAATTTTGTGCCAATCCTAATCCTCTATAGCTATGAATAGGCTGTCCTTTACAGTTTTCGCTCACAAAAAGAGATAGCTTTCATATAACTACATAAGTACATATAAATTTGTAGCTTTCCCTATCTTGATGTCACTTTGTGATATTTCATCAACATTGTTATCCTGAAGGTCACAATTAGTCATGTAAAATGGACTGAAGGAAATTAAGATGAACTCTTTGAGCTCTTTACAACCTCACAAAATTGTAAAATCTGATGCATTTTTTTGTAAATTTGGGGTTGGAATACCAATCATACATACTGTCTTTTGATTTGGTGGGAAATTTAATCTTTTTTTCCCCTTTCTGCACAAGTGGTTTATCTTGCAGTTTTACCCTGTCACCATATCTCAGCAGTTAAACTGATGAACAATGTTATCACAACCAGAATGACTGACCAGAAATTAGACACATTTTGCAATAACATTTTAAAACCTTATTATACATGTGAAAATCTAACGTCCACTTTTTCACTAATCCATTGCTCAACAATGACATCACTGTATCTCTGGCACAGATACAAGCACATGAATGTGGCACAGATCATTAGAAATGTGGGAAATGAATGTTGATTATGATGCAAGAAGAGGAAGAAAAACTGAGTAAATAAGGAATGGAAAGTGAGGGGCATGTGTGGGAGGACATCAAGGTGGTGATGAGAGGTGTGTGTGTGTGTGTGTGAGAGAGAGAGGGAGGGAGGGAGAGAGAGAGAAGTTACCCTCTCTGTTTCCTCAGCACCAGTTTTGTGGTTTCTATGAGGAACAGATGTTCACAACTTGATACAGTGCCTCATCCCCTCTACTCACTATCTCCAATGCCAGCACCACCAACTGTCTGCACACACACAAACACTCACTCACACACACAAGCGCACACACACGTTGTCTCTTGAGAAAGACAAACATACATAGCAGTGACTTTATGTGAACGTATGAGGGCGTGCATACTGAGGATTTTTTACTGTCACTTCCTCCTTTGTCAGTTTGCCCTTCTGTTGGTCAGCTGTGACCCTGCGCTCAGCGCTCTTACTCAGACTGGCCAATGAAAACACACAGACGCATGCACCTATTGTACCTAACTGCATGTAGAAGTCCACACACTCGCACTTAAGTCATCCTAAAGTACTTCTGCAGATAAACATAACCAGTCTCAAGTGTGATATACTTTTCATTTCCTATTTCCATAATAGTTTTTGGTATTAGGATGACGAATACCTATAGAGGAATTTAGGTTAAATGTCTCTGCAATTTAACCTCATTTTCTATGTTCTACTTCATCTCTCAGGAGATAAGAGATGGGCCAATACATGAGACAATGTTTTGCTTGGCTCGTAAATTAATGCCCGTAAGCATATTAAGTATTCATGACATGTGAAGGCATTGCAATGGGCCACACTTTGTATTGTATTTACAAAAAAAAACAAATTGAATAAAAAATCTGAAAAGTACATGATATATTGAAATAGTCAGACATACTGAAATAGCTACAGTCATGCACTGCGTATTGCTCTCATTAGAGTTGCTCTGCAGCAGAAACAACCCTGGAAGTCAAGTATTTAAAAGGACATTATTCTTTCCAGAGAGCATGGATTGAATTTTGAATTCCCATCAAGTCTGGATGATTCAAACAACTGACACTTTGCTGCTTGATTGCAAACAAAATGTCAGGGGGTCTATGGGTGCAATTTGTAAAAGCAGCATTCCAGTGTATGTGCTTGAGTGGGTGGGTCAATGATCCGTTACACCACGTCGTGTTACAGAAAGACTCTCTGTCTCATCCTCCTTCATAACATTATGGAGCAGTTTGAGCACACATCAAAGATGTTAACGTACAAAGTGAGAGAACAACATCTTCTTCAGCATGCTATCAGAGAAAACAGTGTTTAAAATTACAAAACCCATACAATGCATGAGGGTTAAAGGGAAATTTCTCAACACAAACCCAAACATTTCTATATATGTTTCAATAAGCATAATGCAACTCAGTTGCTTTTTTTTATGCTGTTTTGATCAAGTGAGATGTACTCTTTCCCCTTTCATAACTGCCTGGAACCTGGTGACTTTAATGGCAACTAACATATGAGTGTGGTCTGTTGAAGGTGCATAAAGAGAGGAGAGGATAGGAGAAGAGAGAAGAGCTCAGGAACACAATGGGTCTAGCGTTCCTTTCAGTCAGCTCAGGGCCTTATCTCATTTCAACACACTAGCCTGTGACTGCCACTATAGGAAAGGATTGTGTGAGCAGAGGAAATGCTGCAAACTTCTCTCTTTCTCTCTTGCTCTGACAGACGCACACACACACACACACACACACACACACACACACACATACATACACAGAGAACTAGTCATTTCCATATCTGCACAATGACCAAACGTGATGCTTGTATCTCAGTGAGTGCTCAACCATCCAGGAGATGCTGTCAACATAACAGAGTCCAGAGCAGGGTGGTGGTGGTGGTGGTGGTGGTGGTGGGGGGGGGGTTACTGTTTGCGAGGTGACGGAGAGGTAGAGGAGTGAAAGAAAGAGGAGACAAAGCTGTTTTTGTCATTAATGCCATCAAAGGCACTTCCAGTCGCAGTATTATGGCACAGAGAGTTCAATCCCACCTTGTGTGTGTTTCATTGTGCAGTTTATCAGGCCAGCCACATGGAGTGTCAGCGCTAACCCAGTGACCGCTCAACAAAAGGCCAAATTAAGAGGAGTGAGAGGCTGTCGTACAGGGAGGCTGACAGGTTGACTGACACCGTTCCCGAGGAGAATAGCATCCTGTCAATCTTGGATCTGTCACCTTGACAGGAATCCTTTCTTTGGATGCAACCCCCATCGCCAACCTTTCACTGTCACTCAAGGCCACACACACACACACACGCACGCGCGCATGCACACACACCTTTTCTCTTTTCAATATTCTGCACAGGGAACAAATACGACACCTACAGTAACATACTAAGGAGACACACACACACACACACACACACACACACACAATGCTGCATGTGTACAGAGTCACCAGGGGCCATAACTCTGAAAGAGAGAAAGAAACATACTGAGAGTGAGTTTCATAAACACTCCATCCATCTCCTTGACAACCGTACTTCCACCATGGTACACTGCACACGCTGCCTCTGACAGACCCAGCTTGTAATGGCCTGTGCATCTGTTTATGTGTATAATGTTGGTTTATTTCACTGTGTGTATGTATGCGTGTGTTTGACCATGTTTCCAGCAGCATCTTTACGGTAAATCAGCATTAAGTTACCTGGAGTTGTTTTCTGTCTTTCTCACGGGCCATGCAGGAAACTGTTACGTTCCAATCAAAGAGCACTGGGGCTTCCCCCTGCACGCTTGTTCACATTATTTAATCAGTACTGGAGCGTTTTCAAAAAGTCCTCCCGGCTCCATATGAAGGCAGCGTTTGTGTTCGAGGCTGGCAAGGCTGGTGGGACTGGAGTTAGGGCAGAGCAGCTGTCTGTGTGTACTTTACAAGCTGGTTCTGTTTGTTCTATAGACACAGGAGGGGTCAGGAGGGTGTCAGCTTTGTCTTCTGCCCCCCTCCATGGCTATGTGTGTGCGTGGGTGTGTGTGCGTCCGCCAGAGGGAGAGAGAGGGCAGGTGGGGCAAAGGGACTAACAGACCAGTGTGGACAGGTGGAGGATTCTCACTACAGAGGGACCAGACGTACCTGCCTCTTTCTCTGTCTCTCCCTGTATAGTTCTGTCTGCCTAATATATTAATTTTTTTATTGAGTGGTAGTGCACATTAATAAACATACTGTAAATGTCAACACAGTCAGTGGTTCCAGCCTTTTTAAAGTGCAGATTTGTTTTATAACATTGTTAATTGATTACCTTTCGTGATTGGACTGTTGGTTAGCCAAACTAAGCAATCTGAAGACGCCCCCTTGCCTCTGCAAACTGGAAACTTGTGATGGGCATTTTTCAGTATTTTCTAAAATTTATTGACTAAATGATTAATCGATTAATCCAAAAAATTATTGACAGATTAATCAATTTTTAAAAAAGTGTTATTTGCAGCCTAATAGTCTTTGGACAGATGTTACATAGTCACCTTTAAAAGAATAAAAGGTTGAAATGGTCAATTAAATAAGATATAAACATGCAGCAACAATAAAATGGGAATATTAATGTTGGTATAGATAACGTGTACTATACACAGTAGGACAACACTATGCTATTATCAGGTACTAATTAAAACAAGCAACACAGAAGCATATAATACATGCAGCGCAATAAAAAGGGATCATTACTGATGGTGATAATAGTAGGCCTGCTATTTACTACAGAAGACAACATGCTATCTTCCATCTATACATCTGAAAATTAGCCCTTTGGCTAACTCTGGCATATTTACAGTGATGCTGATCAATATGCATTGAAAATTAAATTAAAATTTAAATTAAAATCAATCAATCAATCAATCAGTCCACCCACCTCACTATTTATGACAACACATGACAACACAAAGAAAACTTTATGAATTTTACAAGCTATGCAATATTCACAGCCCACACAGAGACATTCTTTTGCATTTATTCAGCTCGCAGAAAGCTGTTGTTGTATTTTTTTTTAAGTGCTAAATAAAGTATGCAGTCTTGTGGACTCAGTTCTGCTTTCCATGTTGTCCTCGTTGTCCTGATATGAGGAAACAGCGGCCCCCATGGGCAGACAGCGGGGCAGTAAAACAGTTGCATTTCACTCAGCTCTCTTTGCTCTCTTTTGATTTGACCGTTTTGATATCTGAAATATAAAATATGCTTTAGGATACACTTTGCAAGCCATAGGCTACATTCACGTGATTTATATTATTTACATATTTTTCAGTGCATTTTATTGTAAAAATAGAAATTTTTGAGTCAAGTGTAATCCCTGATTAACTCCCATAGGCGTCCATGCAGGTATATCGTTCTGTAATATTGTGCAGTATATCCTCCAATGGTAATACTGTTGTACCAATATGAGGTTTTGTACTCTTCAATTTGGATCTTCTTCAATTTAGAGAGGATTCCTGTACAATAGCTGCCAGCTCTTCCCTCTGATGGTACCCGAGAGAGAGAGAGAGAGAGAGAGAGAGAGAGGTTAGGAGCTCCAGATGGTGTTTAAACGCAGACAGAAGGCTACAGCGAGGACAGAGAGAGAGGAGGAGGAGGAGAGAGCCGCGTTACTGCGTACAGTGGGCCCCGAAAGCTCCACTCATCAGTGAAGACAAAACAACAAGTCTGTAGACCCGAAATTGTTCATTGACGGGGAAAGAAACCTTAAAATATGCTCAGCTGGCTGTGATTTACATCGGGAGAAGTGAATCTTTTATAACACCATCTGAAGGCAGGTCGGCGGAGGATCGGCGCGTCGGAGGAGGAGAAGGACCATACAGAGAAACGTGGTAGTAACTGTCCACAGGCTGCCAAGAAACTGTGTTTTTAAATTGATCTCACCGGATGTATAAGGACTTGTCCCTGACACCACGGACTGTGGCTAACCTGTGAACTAAAGAAGAGGGGTTTAAAGTTGTCACAGGAGGAATAATAGACGCTCCCTGCAGACAAGAGGATCCGCATCTTAATAATTTGCGTTTTTACATGGGAGGCGCGAGGATCTGTGGACTTGACATTAACAAAATAGAAACCGGTTAATAGTTCTGTCTGCTTCTAACAGAACAAAAAGGACTGCGAACAGAAAGGACGTTTTTGCAGTTTAAACTGTATTTTTTCTCTTTTATTTCTTCTATCTGGAATGGTTAAAAGAGAGCGGATTTATATGACTGGGACAAGTTGTGATTTGTTCCGTCAACAGACACAAAAAAAGCTCTTTTAAAAAAAACACAGCCTGCAAAACCAAAGACATCAATGTGCTTAAGGACCCAAGAGCCCTGGCATTGATTTTATTTCTTCCTTTTTCGATATAACTGAGAAGAGAAATACCTCATAATTTATTAAACCTGGAAAGTCAAAACCCCTTTTGAACTCCCAAAGGAAAGTTAAACATTTTCTTTTGTGTTAGACTGTGGCTTCTGCCTGTCCATGCTCTCAATATTTCAAGAACAACACAAAAAAGGGAGATAACACCTGAATAGTTTCCCGCACTACTTAGCAAAAGCTTTACCCTTCTTTTTTCCAAATAATGAGGATTGAGACGATATAAAACCTGTTTTAGAAACCATTCGGTGTGGATTATCACCGCTACAATTACCTCAGCTTGACCTCGACCTTCACAAAGTAAGTAACCTACAACCTGCAACCTTTAATTTGTTATTGGTGTGAATTGTTTTCAAATGCACTGAGGGCTTGCAAGAGTCGATTTTTGTAATAGTCCTTTCTCAGAACATTTGTTATAATAGAAGAAGTGTTTCATATTTATAGGCTTAGACTGCTGAAATATCTCAAGTTTAAACTCTCACGTTCTGGTCAACATTATGTGTGCAGCTCTGTTAGAGCGGCGTGTTAATGTGAAAGGGAAGACAAACCAGGCTACTGTTCATGTAGCTGCTTTTTATATTTCCTTTAAAATGCTTTTTTTTTTGCTACATGTGTATTTTTTTCTGTAATTCTATCCACTTTAATTTCATCATTTTACATATTAAGTTGTCTTCAGATGGTTTGGGATATTGGATATAGGGATAACAATGCGTTCTCTGCAAGTAAAATAGATAATTTCCTATTATTTAATTGGTGCTTATAGTAGATATAGAGATAGGGACATGCTGACTGTACTGGGAACTGTAGCATTTTACCCTGTATCTGATATTGCCAAGGCACGTATTTATTAAAGAGAAGACAGAAGAAGTGAGTCTATATTATTATTATTATTATTATTATATCTTTTCATGTACTTTTCTTGTTACTTCATAGTAATGAACAAAATATGGTGAGAGAGCTGAGGTGGAGAGAGAGAGAGAGAGAGAGAGAGAGAGAGAGAGAGAGAGAGAGACTTAAGGGGTTCACCAGTTGTTTGCAGTCTGTGCTGCACATCAAAGTGATGTTGAGACAAAGTGATGACACAAAATCTTTGGTCTCTATGAACTTGGTGTCCACCTGGACTGGATGGAGGTGATGGGTGTGAAGGGACACATTTAGACATTTACCCTGAATTGAACTCCATAGTGCTCCACACCTTTTGTGTGATACTGTAGTGTCACACTTTTCTTTAAAAAGAAATAAGAAACTTGAAGACCACTCCTTTCTGGTGAGTGCAGGGTGTTTGTATTACCAACTTGTGGAGACATTAAAGAAAAGGAGGCAGAGGAAGTGTTAAACGGGAACACCATGGCAACAAAAGGAAATAAACATAACTGAAAAGCGAGTAGAAAAACTGAAATCATGGTGGATAATTTATAGCAACCCTTGTGACTGTGGGGACACTCCCTGAGAAGAAACACGTCCAGCCAGAGGTTTCTACCCCCACTTGAACAGCCTCAGCAGCGCACTCTTCTGCCAGTGAGTGCAACAGTAAAACACTCAGGCCATTTTCTCTGCAGGACACGGCCCAGTATAATTGGCCCTGGTAAATATCATCTGAATAATTGAACAGTTGATAATAGTCTCGAACAATGGATGGGAGGTTGCAGAGGTGAAACCGCAGTGCAGACACCCTGCCTCACCGCACATTATACCTCCATCACCACCAAGCGAGCATCGCTGCCTCTCTCCTTCCAACGCTGGCCGCCCCATCGCTCAGCTGGGCCCGGCCAGCCGCCTGCTAAGGCAGATGTCCCCAATTCATCATTAAGTAGCTCTCTTAAAAGGCAGGCCATTGGTTATGACCCTATGCCTGCTGGGTTTATTCAGTTCCCATCTACCACAGGTGCATGGATGGGACTTCTTCTGTTTTACATACAGAAGGAAACACACCACAGGACTTTAAAATATAGCAAGAGAAGCTGTTTCCCTCTGAAGAAACAGCATCAGGCAAAGCCACAGGCCAGCAGAGAGTCAGAGCAGAGTCTCTGCTATTTAATGACAAATAGAAGAAAAACATACTTTACTTCCCTTTTGCTTCATGATGGGCTTTCTTGTTTTATTCTTCTGTGATTCATTGTTGCTATTTCAGGCACATCGTGACTAATGTTTTACCATCAAGGTATCAGAGGCACAATATTTATTGTACTCTTGCATGCGCCAATGTTAACTAGATAGTTTATCAGTGAGCTATTACATCAGGCGTTTGACAGGACAAATGCAGGAGATGGTGAAAGTCACTGCTGTTTTTCACTTTGTCTTGATGCTGCAGGATCTGTGTAGAGCTTACTCGTTTACGGTATGAGTGTGTGGGCTTGTTGAGTGTGCTTTGCGTGTGTGTGTGTGTGTGTGTGTGTGTGTGTGTGGTAATTATTGTAATCTAAATGCGGGCAGTGCAGGTGAAACTGGCTGTCTCCTAATTAATGAGTGGAGCAGATGGCCTCGGGTGGGCGGGAGCTGCGAGCACACAGCGAGCTGGTCAGGTGGTCAGCACAACACAGACACCTGGGCCAAACAAGACAAGCCAAGCAGTTGACAAAAGCCAAAGACATCAGGCCTAGGTATTTATGGCCCATAAAGTCGACAAACAGATATCGACAGTGTATTATCTGATATCATATGACCCCTTGAAAATGAGCAGTATCATATGTTGTACATGTATTAGTTGTGAATTGTTGAACAAAATAGGTTTAAGAGGAAAAACTATACAAGAAAGAGAACAAAAGAAACATTAGAGAAGATGTAGTGAAAAAAGAAATACAATTTTGTAAAGCAGAAAATCTTCTTCTTCATTCTATCCAGTCAATTGTCTCATGACCCTTCAGATTTATCGGCGCTTAGGGGAACCTGACTTCCAAGTTGGAAGCCATTGCTATAAAGCATATTGTTTTACATCAAGGTGTTTATAAGTTCATGCAATGACACAAAGTTACACAGTGTGTGTGCAGCCTAGTTATTGTTTTGTTTGTATGTATATATTATATTAAGGAGTGAGCCCAATGACCCTCTCTAATAACACTGGCTGACTATTTTTCTCAGATTGGCTGATCGTAGGCAGTCACACAGCTTTGCCTCCATGAGAACATTAGTTGCCAATAAATAAAGATAGTTTCAAAATGAGAGGGAAAAGTACACCCTGTGTTTAGTTTGTGTTGCGGAGAACAAATAGCTACAGTAGGATGAAAACTGCATTATTTGACTTTTGGTAAAATTTCTGTGTTCGGGACGACAAATTAAGTCTGTCTTTTGCAGCATTGATGCTCACAGCAGAAACATAGTTTATACTACATACTTACTGTGAGTTTAAACTGATTTTAATGAGATCAGTGTGTAAATGTGTGTGTTTTTGTGTAAACATGGGAGCAAGTGAGTGACTTAAAGAGTGATGAAGTGACTTTCCCGGCACTGAATCTCTATGGTTTCACTGCTGTTTATCCTAATACACAGTGGGAAAGACCAGTGTGGTTGTGGCCACCTCCTGCTCTGTCCTCCGTCCTGTGTCTGTGTGTGTGTGTGTGTGTGTGTGTGTGTGTGTGTGTGTGTGTGTGAGTGTGAGTGTGTGTGTGTGTTGGTCCGCTCTGCCCTGGTCTGTTCCACATGTGTTTGACATTACTGTGACAAGGCTGCCCAGCCTCTCAGGGGAGATGGAGAATGTCAGAGACTAGAGCGGAGAAGTGAACAGCTTCCCAACATCTGATGGAATGAGAAACACACTCGCTGGATGGCTGGCCTGCTGGCCTGCTGACGCCACAGCGTGGGAGCAGAGCAGAGGGTGGAGGCCAAGTAAAACCCCAAATGTGTGTGTGTGAAATATCACTCTTTCTCTCTTTTCCTTGTTCTCTTCCCTACATGTGCACATATCCACTCAGATTCCCAAGAATAACATAAAGTCCACACACAATCACCATTTCTTCACTGCTAGTTAGACACAACATTGTTTTGCATCCACTGGGATTATCAGGTGTCTTTTCTCCAGATTTTCATGCACACAGAGCAGGTGAAATGCTCCAATTACCTTATCTGTACATTTTTTGTTGAATTGACTCTTCATTTGACTAAAATTACTTCAACATATACAGTTTTGACAAATTGCACCCTCAATTATGCATTTCAAAAGGGATGCACATTTTCATTGCACAACCATGAATGCAATTGCAAACACATGTCACAACACTGACGAAATCACATGTACCGTACATGTAGCAGTATTGCTGACAGCTACAGCCAAGAAAAAACGCTTCCTCCTCCTCCCTTCCTTGTCTTGTGCCTATTTCGCCTCCTGCTCTCCCTCCTCACCTTTTACTTCCTCACTTGCCCACTGACCTCTGACCTTCTTTTGACCTTCTTCTCTTCCTTCTCCTATTCTTCCCGTGGCACCTTGTCACCTCCCACCCCCTCTATTTCATGGTAGGAAGTGTGTTCAGATCAGAGTCAGACACAGGAAACAGCTGGGCCAACTTACAGTAGCGCTGAGCTCTGTTTTTATCGAGCCAAATGGACAGGCCAACAGAGAAAATGGGAAGTTCATATCGCCACTGCTACCTGATATAATGAACCCCTCCCTTTCCTTCTGCCCAACGCCGAGGCCTTTATCACAGGCAGGTCGTAAACAAGCACAAAGGAACACAGATTGAAGTTATTAAGGCCTCCACTCCAAAGCAGTCCTCTCTGGACGTCTGAGGAAGTGCTGCAACAGAGGAGCATGCAGGCAGAGATTGGGAAGGAAGGCATGTCTCTCACATTTATGCTCTCTCTCTATCTCTCTCTCTCTCTCTCTCTCTCTCTCTCCCCGTGTACAGTATTTGTGAAATTAAAAAAGCCGTTATCTCCTGGAAACAGATCCTGTGCCACACAGATGGTTCCGTCTCTCTTCAAATGGGAGGCTGAGCCACTGAGTGCCGTTGTGTTACCAGTTAGTTGTACAGACCTTAATCTCGGCTCCAGCCTTCCTTCCTCTGCCTCTTTGTCTCACTCTGTACACACACACACACACACACACACACACGCAAACAAACTTCAGATGAAAGCATTGCTCGTGTAAAGTACTAATTTCACTAGGAAATGGACATTTTACCTTCTCAGAGGTGCAGAGAGAGGAAGGTCAGAGATGTTCGTGATATGTCAAAGAGCAGTGGTGACTTTGAGGAGCGAGTTATTGCCTGGCATTTAAAGTCACCAGGAGCCTCAGCAGGGTGTAGGGGTTGTGATTGATGGTTTCCAATCAGTCTTTCAAGTACCACGTCAGAGAGAGATCATCCCATTAGTGATGTGCTCTGGCCTCTACGAGTTATCATTTAAGGAGAGGTCTCTACGTACATCTGAAGACTTTCACATAAACATGAGTGTTGTGATTTTACAGGACCACCTTCTGAAAACTCACAGGCTTATCATGGACCTGATCACATTAACAGCACTTTTCTAAATGAGGCAAATGCAGTGCTATTAACCAGCAGGTATTTTAAGAGGATGGACACAGGATGATGATCCCTGACACTACAAAATCTCATCTCACAAAAACTATATATCACGATAGTTAAACAAAATACAAAAGATGAACAAGGATCAAATGACCTGTCATCAAACAAAGAAAATACAAAAAAAAAACACTTTTTCACCAAAAAATTAAGATCTCTTTCAAGCATTATCATATGGCACAGCTAACATAGCTTCAACTTTAATATGTAGAGTTAAAAAGTGAGAAAGATGAGTGGATTGTATTTTTACTGTTAATTTACTTGGTGTGTTTAAATTGTGGGTTATCTAACAGCAGCCCAAGAAGGTCTAACCATGATTGTCTGCAAGGCCCATTTTTACATGATTTAGCTTTAGTTTTCCTGTCCAAATTGTCACTAATCGACCTTTTAGTTAGTGGCATTGTTAATGCAGTAAACTTCTGAATGAATGAAAAAGGTTCATACACTGACATATTCAAATTTGTCAAACTTCTTATGATTTCACAAAAGAACAGTTCCTTTATAATAGGCACTTACTTTGGCTTGACATGAGGTCATCTTAATTTGCCAATTAGCTCACATAATCAGCATGTTATTGGCACTACAGTAACTCTCTGTCTCTGCCGGCACGCTCTGTTTTTGTGGCGGCGTCCCGTAGTCGGCTCGTGTCCCACAGGAGTAGCTGGTATTTATTTCAGCAGCTTCCAGCATGAGCTGGCTGTAGGCTAAATGGAGAAACTGTCAAAGCTTCTCTCTAACCTGTCACATGAATGCCCCCCACCTCCCCCACCACATTCTGTTTCCTAGTGCTTTGTGTATGCGTGTGTCAATGTGTGTGTATGTGTGAAACCTATGGGGTGCTGCAGGATAATACAGAACACCCTACCAATGCCTGGCTAATGTCAGGAGCTATTGTTAATGTGCCTGCAGGCCAAATGAAGAGGCATGAGAGTGCTGGCAGGCTGGGGAGAAGTTCAGGCTACAGACAGTTTTGTCAGCGCTGACAGCTCCATAGTGACAGAGCAGACATTTAACACCGAATGAAATGAAATACATGACATCAAGCAGGAGAATGACTAATCTGCTGTTTGTTTTCCTATCTTAGCTGTAAGTGACAGCTCAGTGTCAGGTTTTTTAACGGTGAACAAAGCATGAGAGCGAGAGACACGGGGGAGCGAAATAGGCAGCCGCAATTCACACATTCCGTTTAACACACACATGTAAAGAGCCGGGGTTAATAAGGAGGAAGGACAGGGATGCTGCAGTTGCTGTGGTGTGTGTGTGTGTGTGTGTGTGTGTGTGTGTGTGTGTGTGTTGCCAGGGTCAAATCTAAGTCTTTTGTGCTCCATAAATCAGCAGGCAGCAGCGGTGACGTAAGAACAAACAGAGCTGCTCTCTGCTGCAGCTGGCTGGAAAGAGGGAGAAACAGGACAGACGAATACAGAGAGGGAAGAGAGAGCAGGACAGCAGCTGTCAGGCCTCCATCGCACACCTGTCACACAGGAAGTGAGCGCCGGCCACTGTTTCCTGGATACACCTCCTCAAACACTGCTCCTGGAAGAAATGGAGGCAGGACATCTGCTGCGAGGGAGAGACAGACAGGCAGCCAGACTGATACACTAAAAGATCAAGAGATAGAGACATTTGCTAAGGATGAAGAATAAATGCCAAATAACATGAGGTGGAAACAAATACAGAGTTTCTCATGCCTGTGTAGCCTTTCTCATGGCAGCTGCCTTGTGGTCCTGTTTGCATGTGTGTGTGTGTGTGTGTGTGTGCGTGTGTCTCCAGATTGTGCACAGTTTAAAGGATGTTTGTGTTATCGCAGAGCTCTATGACAGACAGGTCACTCTGTGGAGACTCCAGCCTAACTCTCCCACAAATACAATAAGCCCACATGCCCTAAACTTAACAGTGGGACATTCCCACGCTTGTTCCTCTTAACCACCCCTCCAACTCCAAACACACCCTGCCCCCCCCTCCTGTGACCAATATGAACTAATCCAGATGTAGTGTAGCCGCTCGCAGATGTACGCATAACTCTCTTTGCGTGGCCCCACTCCTTTCTCCCCTCAACTTATTCTCCTCCTCTATGTCTCTGCTTTCCCCAGCCTCTCTCATCACTCAGTTCACAGTCTCGGGCCTCCATGCTTAACTGATCAGAACAGGAAGTGATATCACTAGGTGCTACAGTGCTGCTGATGAGGCACTTGGAGCTATTGTCTCCTGTTTTGCTTCTCCTCCCAGCCTCCAGAGCCGCACTGTTGTGGCTGCTGTTGGTAGAAAAGCTCCTCTTTGTTTGTCAGGATTGTCAGGCTGGGTCCTCAGGAGGCCCTCCTTGCCCTATTCCCAGGCTGCCCTTCATGCTGCCTGTATGCAATTAACAGAGTAATTAAAAGCCTGATGAGCTAATTGGTGCTGGGTGAGGCTGCAGGTGTTTGGATCGGGGAGCTAATTTATGTAAGTGCACTCACTGTGAACATCCTCTGACAGAGGGACAGGGATTATTTTTTCTTTTTATTGCTATTTAAATATATGTGTAGCAGAACTCCAAAACCAAACCAGGTTTGGTTATTTTCAAATGCAATTCATTATGAAATTCATCTTTCTACCTCTTACTGTGCCAGTCATCTGCGTCCATGCATGCCATGTGTTGCAAGTAGATATGCAATGCTCAATGGGAAGAAGGAAAGAGTAGCCAATATGTTACATGACCTGGTGAGCTAACAGACAGTAATAGATAAAAGTAAACTACAGTTTCAAGTCTCGGGTCTCAAATTTGACAATACCAGTCTGTTTTTTTTCAGGTCAGGTCTTAAAGACGTGGGCAAAGTTTTAGGCTTGTGAAGAACTCTGTTTCATATATGGTATATCAACAGTGTACTGGATGAATTATGTCTTGTCCGATGGAGCCCACTAACTGAGCTCATCTGAAAGAGGAATGACGAAAGAAAGTCTGATCTGATGTTGAAGCGTGGCAGCCTGAGGGTGAGCTCTCAGCTGGCAAAATTAGGCACACGGCTGACAGGACGAGGAAAAGAAGATGTAGATGAGAGGAAACAAAGGAGAGTTATCATGCAGAGCAGAAGCTACATCCTAAATAAAATCCTTCCCTTTGCTCGTGTCTATCTGTCTTTCTGTCTGTTTGACCCGTTCCCAGATGCATATGCACAGTTACATCCTCATATAGCCTCGTGTGTCTCTTTCTTGTCTCCTACTTCCTCCCCCATACCTCCCTCCCCTCTCTCTCTCTGTGGCAGCTGTGCTGGTGATGGCTGTGTGCCCATGGTGCAAGCTGGCTGTGGGGTCCCAGGTGGCCCACATGACAGTTATTGATGTTCAGGTGTTCAAGTCCTCTCACACAGAGACCCTGGAGCCACACACACACACACAGAGAGACACAAATACAGATGCACGCAGAAGCACAATACACATGCATGCACTCCAATGTAGTTCACATGCATACACAGAATACATGCAAGTAGTCATGTACAAACTGTGTATTCCTCTATTGCTGCTGAGGAAGTGTATACAAAACAGTAACAAGTATAACAGAGAATTCGTGCATACAGCTGCCAGGCAACAGGAATTACAGTTTTCAATGTAAGATGAAAACAACAAGCTAGCCATTGTGAAAATGTATGCAGTCTAGTTTGTATATGATTCCTATGGTCCAGTATGTGTGACCATTTTCTGTGTGTGTACGTATGGTGGGATAGCCAGTGTTGGTACCAGTGCCCAGTGCAGTCCTAATACACTCCAGATGTGTCTGGCTAGCCAGGGAGTTGTTCTTGGCAGGGCCGCTTCGGCTGAATGTCACAAATACTTTCCTTTATTTAGGAATGGCTCTTGGTTAGTGGCTGGAGAGAAAGAAGGAGGTGAGGATGGATGGATCGTGGGGGGAGGAGGGAGGGGGCAAAAAGAGGAGAGGTAGATGAAAAGAGCAAAATAAATGATTAGCAATGTAGAAGGACAGGGGAGAAGGAGGAGGCGGGTGGGGGGGGACTAAGAGTAGAATGACAGAAGATGAGGAGAGAGAGGAGAGAAGGAGCGGTGAGTGAGCGAGGCAGAAACAGCTCCAGTCTAGCATCTGGATTTTATTAGCAGCCGTTGGGAAAATCTGAAAAGGAAGTTTTTTCTCTGCGAGCACGTCGGCAGCAGTGATATGCTGCACATAACCACTTCACTGCCGACGAGAGGAGCCAGGCCCTCCCAAAGGAGAACAGATGGTCGCTAGAACTTCAATACAATTACATCAATAACAACTTTCACAGATATAAGCACTGTATGACAGGATCCCTGCAGCTCAGAAAGACAGAAGAACTCCTCTACCCTTAGCACCTCTGGCCCTGGATAAATTGTCTGTAATCCTCATCCTCACTCCCTGCCTGTCCTCAAGTTATCCTTGTTTTTCTTGCAAGTTTACCCATTTTAAAGAAAAAGCTTTTGACTTGAAAAACTGGTGACTTGTCATTGATTTGCTCACGGTAATCTGATCAAAGGCAGGAGGGCTTTTGTCAGCGCTTATTAAGGAGAACCCCTCCACCCCCCCATCCCCAGTTAGTTTTTTTGTTCAACATGTTTGTTCAGCCGGCGCTGCATGTGTACTATCACATGAATTCTCAAGTAACATAGGGGAAAATATGTGTTTGTGTCCGCAGCGTGAGCATATGCATCCAGCAAATTTGTGAGCATGTGTGCGTACATCTGTGTATCTATTTGTGCGTGTGTTTGTGCATGCACTGCACAGGCCTGTCTCCCACCCTGTCATTAGTGCAAGGCTTTAAAGCCTCCGAACTCTAAATCAGCTCAAGATGAAGTGGAGTCTGGGGTCCATCTGCAGAAGCAGCCTGTGTGCAGGCACACAAATATACACACACACACACACTCCCACCTTACCTGTGACACTGTTCAGACATACTGATAACAAGGCATATATCAAAATATAGAACTATCAGGCACACAAAAAGAAAATATGCTCTTTTTATAGTTTGCTCAAGGTCACAGGAAGATGGCAAATTGGTCTTGTGCTACTGATGTCAGTAGTCTTTTTCTTTTTAATGGCATGGGCTAGTAGCATGAGAGTGGAGGGTGCTGTAGGTGCTGTATCCCTAAGTCTTAGGTCCAGGGCACAGGGCTACAATCCCCATGTTTTGATATGTAGGCCTGGTGGGAGGCTGGAGGCCAGGGGCTCAGGCTCTGTTTGTGTGGACTCCTCAGCGGCCTGATAGGGAACAGATGTGGGAAGGCAGGCGGCTGGGCAGCCAGCCAGAGCAGCTGGGAGAAATTAAAAACAACAGCATTCCTGGAGACTGGGGGAATTAAAGAGGGAGGGAGGGAGGGAGTGAGGGATGTAAGGAGGGAGAGACAGAGGGAGAGTTTTAGGGCTATGTGGTCACTGACGAGAGTCTCTGTGGAGCACGAAAGATTGAATAGACAGGGGGGATTTAAGGGGACTGTTCTGCAGTGGTTAGCTAAAGCTAATAAGTTGCAGCTGTATTTCCAGTGGAAGCACGAACACACATGCACATACACTCAAACAGATATGCATATAGTCAGCACACAGACATATGCCAATGTGAAATGAGACCAAAATGAATCTGAATGGCCTTCTAATGGCTTGTCATTATATGATGGTATTTATTTGTGTATTTGTGTTCTTAAGGGCTTTAGTGAAGGCGTATGTCCTTAAATGTATAATGAGACCCCAAAATGACTTCTAGAAAGTTTGACAAACCACTGCACTGTGTGTGTGCAGTTGTGCAGTACATGATCTGGTGGTTTTGTGTGTCTCACAGTGAATTGTTTTTCATCTTGTTTCATCATGGCACAAGGGGAAAGTAAAAGACAGAGAACATTTTTAGAACTCAGACTGCAGACTGTTTCTTTGGTGAGCAATCTTTTAGCCCTGATTACGTCAAACGTACAGACATACGGCTGTTCAGAGAGTCGGAGAAACAGAGACACAGACAGCGGCAGAGAGGTAGGTAATGATTATATCGTTATTGTTGTATTTTCAGCACAATATTCAATAGTGAGTGTTTGGGACAAACAGCAATGTATCTGCATCCTGAGCAGATCTATTTTCAGCTGTATTGATCACAAAGTGGCTCCTCTCAGAGAGCCAGATAAAAACCTGTGGGGGGAAATAGAGCAGCTTGCAGACAGGACCGTGAGCGTCCAGACCCGGACCTAAACCACCGGTCTGTTTTACCTGGTGTACCAGTCTCTCTCTCCCTCAGTTTAAGTGTTTCGTCCTTCAGCACAAAGCACATTGGGATCACAAATGAGGTGACAGACCTAGCAGACTTCCTAATGTATTAAAATCCACAGCATGTTGCGTATGTATGTGTGTGCCCTGGCCCTGTTGCTGGTGAGATTAAACAGCTGTCTATAATCCCACGGTGGGAGCAAACACACAGTCAGGATGGTCCTCTTATCCTGCTCTCTTCTTCTCTCCTCTCGAAGAAGTGACAAAAATAAATGTAAACAGAGAAAGTCATGCCACCCACCTAAGATCTAAGTGTAGCTTCAGACTATCCATCATCAGTATTGGGATAAACAGACTAAACTACAGTCTAGAACAGTACTAGTACGATTTGTTATCATAATGCATGTTAGGATTTTTTTGTTAGGATGTATACTGTATGTAAGTCCTACATTACACACTGTATACAGTAGCACACTAAATTTGATCAAAGAGGAGGTTTTTTGAAACATATGGTTGCCTCCCTACAGAAAGCAGTCCACCAATTCACCAGCACGAAGAGCTTGTTTGTGTATTTAGGAGTCTTTAGAGGAGAATGGCTGCATCTATTTATACCAGCCATGCCCGTCTACCTCTATCTACAACCTTGTGTGTTTATGTTCAGAGCGTCTGGCATGGGGAAACAGCAGAGTGCCCCTCGTGTTCTTGAGGATCACTGTGTCAATGGCCCTCGTACAGCACACTCCAGAGTGGCACTCTTTAAATACAGACACCAGCTGTTGAATGCATCTACATAAGCTCTCAGAAATAGGCTAACACCAAGGACTGAGGCCAACTGAGGCAGGAGTTTTGTGGAGGAAAACACTGGATTCGTTGTTGGCTCATGAGGAGTGAAATGAAAAACACATTGGAAAGTGATTTATTAATATGTTAGGTGGTGACTACAATACATTATCAGCTATTAAGGAGGTTTCTAAACTGTGCTCAGGTGTATTGAAGGCATTTGGCTATTTGGTTTCAAGAGTAGCGGTGGTATTATTTTTATTATTAGTAGTATAACACGGGGTAATCACTGACTACTAATAACCCCTTTCCCTGTGTCATTTGCAGAAGCCTGGTCTCATGACAGGGCCACTCTGGCAGTGACCTCTACTCTTGAGTACATGAGGGTGTGAAATGTGAAATAAGGCTTTTGATTGGCTTTTGTTTGGGTTCTCTGTTTGAGAGAATAGACAGAGTTAATTTCGTTCTCCCCTTCTCCTGCAATACATTAAGAGACAGCTGAAAGAGAGAAAAAGAAACACCGAGAGAAGTTATTGAGAATCAATGAATGCCACATAAAGTCTACAATGTGGTTTACGTCTGCTTTGCTATAGAGCATAGAAGAGGGCCCTCTCTCCTTACTCTTTCATTATGAGTGTATATGTTTACTACACTTAATAGTGGTGTGTAGCACTAGTGCAGAAATACACACATTTCTGTACTAATATATTAACCGTGCTGCATATTGATTTAATTGTTTTTCATTGCATAGTGCACATTTATTGCTCTCTCTGCCAGTTATGCACATGTACACATACTCTAAAGCTATCTTCTCACAGGCTGCAAAAGTCATCACACCTCTCAGCTCAGGTTTACATTGCGGAAAGATCTGGTTCCAGCAGCTGCACCGACAGACGGACACATAGACAGAAAGACAGTCAACACTCTCAGATCACTAATATGTACATATATACATAGTCTGACTTAGTGTGTACAGTTTTGTGCATGACAATGTTTTTGTGGAAGACACTGTATGTATAGACTGCATGAGGCCCTCTGCCACAGATACAGAATGTGAGGCAACAGTCCTCACACATGCTTGTGGCCGGGGAACATCCACCCCGTGTCATGTTTTCTTCTCATGTCCCTTGCTGTACCATCCATTCCCTTCACACTACAGTGCCTGGCCTTGCCTTCTTTGGTGCTGGCAGGGTGTCTGGCAGAGGACAGTGAGGCTTCTGGTAGCAGGACGGAGTTCTGCTGAAAGCCAGTCCACAGTGATGGACAGCAGCAGATCCAGCTGCACTTGTCACTGGCTGTCAAGCCGGCTGTCTGAACTAGGGGACGAGAGGGGACAGGCGGGGAGGAGTGAGGAGTGTGTGCATGTGAATATGTGTGTGTGTGAGCGTCTGAGGGTTGGAGGTTACAGTGGAGGGGCACTGATTGGGATGTCAGAGCTACATGGACTGTGTGTGTGTGTGCCTGAAGGAGGGGGGGGGGGCTCAGTCAGCAGCAGCTGAGCAAATGAGCAGGTGTTACTGTATGTCTCCCAGGCCCATGAATCTCCAACTAGAGAGACACAATACAAGTTTGGATTCATTTCCCCTCCTTCATTGATTTGTTTTGGTTCTTTTTATGGGGTTTTTGGTTTAAGGAAACAATATATGGTTCCCAGGTGAAAATGTCAGTGCTGTCCTCCTTAACCAGCTGTCTCCACTTTGAAAGTATGATTTTTCTTTTCACGCTGAAGCTCCATCTTGATGACTGTCTCTGTTCTCTCTTTCTTTTTCTCTTTTCATACCGCAGGTAGCAGAGTGCAGAAGGTTGGAACAATGCCAGATTCACCTGCGGATGTGAAAACCCAGCCCAGGTCCACCCCACCCACCATGCCTCCTCCACCCCCGGCTGTCAGCCAAGCAACCAGTCGCAATGCTTCATTCACCCCTACTACCAGTAAATCAAGTAAGGACCCTTTTTATTTCTATTCTACCTTAAGTCAGCTTTATACAGAGAATGTGCATTTACTATCAGAGTCGTCTATAGTCCAAAATCTTTACCATAAACTATTTAGCTGTACATGACCTACAGTTGTTTAGCTTACATTCTGTGAGATACGTGTTTTCTTTGACTTGTGCTAAAGAGTCATGTCAGCAAGCAGTTAACCAGGCAGGTGTGAGAAAAACAGTGAGCTGGTAGGCGTGCTGGACCAGCGACCCATCGCTGGAACAGCTCTAACTCTTCATTTCACACTAAGCATTAGAGAAGATAGCCATAGTTATATGAGTTGGCGTCTACATCATTGCAAATAATTCCTCTCTACAGAGCAGACAGATTTAGAAATTTGTAGGTCAAATGCGATTTTGGCATCCAGGATAAAACTGTACTATATCGCGGCAACCAGTGACCTAGAGGTTAAGATTTATATAATTTACTGTTATCGCAATGTCCACTGGTTGATTCCAATTGGGGACCTTTGTTGCGTGTCATTCCCTGTCTCTCTTTCCCTTTGTTTCCTGTCAATTATTAACTGTAAATAAAAACAAAAAAACAAAGATTGTTAAAACTGTATTAAATTTGGTTTGAAAGTCAGTATTTGTTTGAAACAGTATTTCACTGACTATGTTTCAGTGTGTTGTTCAGACAACAATCAATCTGTAATAAATTACACAAATTAATACACTTCTGTAGTACCTCAGAAGCCATCTACAATGTACTACACAGTCATTTGTCCCTCATAGGTCATCTGTCATTATATGCTTGTGTAAAGGGAGAGAAATTCCAAATGTGTTTCTTCTTTGTTTTGGTGAACAAGTGCTGAAGTCACTTGTGTGTCAGGTGTGTGTGTCTCTGCAAGCATCTATCTCTGTGTGAGCCTTGTGGTGTGCAGAATGCCCTTGCAAGTGGGACAAGTGTCTTTGAGCGCATGTGCGAGTGCGGCTGTGGCATTGTGTGTGCATGTGTGTCTGTGTTGTTTACCAGCTGGTCGGGCGGCGGTGGCCAGGGTGGCGATGCGGTGTGTAGACTACTTTCTTCCCTATATAGCAATGACAGGCCATGTTGTTTCACCTGTTGTGGCGGGTGGTCAGCAGTGTAGCTCTCTCCTTGCACCTCTCCCTCTCTCTAAAACCAGAACACAAGTGCTGCCTGTTGGGATCACATGGGTTAGTCCATATGTGTTCAGGCCCTCAACCCACAGATTAGAGCAACAAGCATGCTTGAGAGGAACCACAGGAACTAGACTATTGAACAACTAAACTGCATATAGTCTTGTTTTCAAGTGTGAACACAAGGTTACAGTCCACAGTGGCTCACCGCAGAGTCCTGTAAATACATTTTGAAAAGATGCTGCAGCGGTAATATAATTATAGTTTGGATGTCATGCTCAGTGTAAGTGCTTGAAATATGCTGATATAATGAAACACAGTCATTTAACTACAGGCACAGACATTTCATACAAACACCACTGTATGTTTAATCTGAGAGAAAACTATATTTCATTTTATCATTATTAGTTATTCAAACACAGATATAATGCACAGAAATGTATAGAAAAAAATGACATACTAACAGGAGATAGCAAAAGAGTTGATCATTTCATGAAAGAAATGTATTGTTTGACATGTAAATCATATCTTAGACTGACAATGTGCTCTGCTCTCAAATGGCTTGAATATGAACATGTGAAAACAGGGGAAAGGTCAAACGTGTATGTGTGTGAGCTCCTGCGTATTTGTGAGTTTGTTTGTGCCTGAATTGCGAAGAATATGTGAGTGATTATATATGTGTATGAATGCTGTGTCTATTTTGAACCTTAAAGCTGCAAATCTACTTTCAGCTGGTGGACATGTGTAGGGCCAGATTTAGCAACACACCTGCTATTGGAATAAAAGTAACACAGGCCAAAGGACTATTTTTGGCACCTCTTTAACAAGTTCCTCTTATAGTTGTGTCCTAGTGAGTGAGCGGGAGAGGGTGAGGAGCATGGTGGAATAGACTGATACAGGGGGGAGATGGAGGGGGAAGGGGGGGGTCAAATGGTACCACTTGTGAGACAGCTGTAGTTACACACACACACACACACACATAAACAGCGCTCAGTCAAACTGGCAGAAAATTGCACCACTTTGTCACTCTGTGCATTATATACTGCAGAAGTGGTGTCAAGTTTGAGTCTAATGTGTGCTTTACTTATATTTAATCTTAACCACATACTCCTCTATCAGCAGGGTATAAGTGCTTCTGCCCTCATCACTCCCCCAGATCTATCAGATGCCCCCCAGGCCCCTCAAAAACTGCTGACCCAATTCACGTTGTCTCTTCCTTCTGTCTGTTTATCTTCAGTGCTGAATGGGAGCAGCCACTCTCCTACATCGCTGAACGGTGCTCCGTCAACTCCTAACGGCTTCAGTAATGGGCCAGCCATGTCCTCAACGGCCTCGCTTTCCAACCAGCAGCTCCCGCCAGCTTGTGGTGCCCGACAACTCTGCAAGCTGAAGCGCTTCCTGACCACACTGCAGCAGTTTGGCAACGACATATCGCCTGAGATCGGAGAGAGAGTGCGCAGCCTTGTGCTGGGGCTGGTGGTAAGTTCTGATTATATTCATATGGAATCATTTTGATCAATCTTTCCAACAAAACACTGACATACATTCATTCATTCAGCAGTTCTCTTTCCTCTAACTTTGTATCTACTTTTACTGTTAAGTATTTCACAACAATCAAAAAGTATGGAACCCCCGCAGAACCCCCGAAATATGATATTTCTTTATCTTGTGCACAAAAGATAATAAGTTCTGCGCACAACATATTATTATTATTATTCATAAGTTATGAATCTTGTGTGAACAAGATAAAAAATTTAACCTTGTGGGACTTCGGCGACTCTTGTGTCCACTCTTTGTCTAACTCTCCCTGTTGTCTTGAGCAGAACTCCACTCTCACCATCGAAGAGTTTCACTCCAAACTTCACGAGGCCACCAACTTCCCTCTGAGGCCGTTCGTCATTCCCTTCCTGAAGGTAAATACTTGTGTACAGATTTTACATAAGATTAATCAAGCCTGTTGTCTTCAGTTGACGCGCTCAGAGCTTACTGCTGCTGTCCATATAGCCAGTGTTCAGGACTGATACTGTATGTATTCCTTCCCTCTGTGCTCCTTCTTTTTCTGCCTCCAGACAGAAATGGTTCATCAAGTACCTACTGTACTTGTACTGATATGTAGAAAATGGTGGGATGTGCTTGTGAAGGTCTGTTAAAAGGGGGGTGTGTGAGTGTGTCAGACCTCCTGGCGTGCGATGATCCTCCACATCTGGGACATGGACAATGGCTGCTTTATATCAACCAGACAGTTCTGAGAGAGCTATTTGACAGCACTGACACACAAACACACACACACACACACACACACACACAACAAACACATCAGCACACCCTGGCGAGAGAGAGACACATGGCAGAGGAAGGTGTCAAGGGACCTGTCTTATCTCATCCTGTCTCTTCATCTATCACTTTCTTTTTTTTCTCTCGCCCTAATCTGGTATTATTTCACTCTCACCCTATCTATCTGTTGTTCCACCACAAGTTTCTAGCTCGCCTCTTGTCCACTTAACACTCCTTTCTACATTTACATTGGTTCAATAAATCTATATCCTTCCTACAACAACTTATTTCATTCCTAATCCAGATATGTATCTCTTCCCTCTTTTTACCACTGAAGGCAAACCTACCCCTGCTGCAGAGAGAGTTGCTCCACTGTGCCAGGTTGGCCAAGCAGACTCCAGCTCAGTATCTGGCCCAACACGAGCAGCTTCTCCTGGACGCCAATGCCAGCTCGCCCCTCGACTCCTCCGAGATCATGCTGGAGATGAATGAGCATGGCAAGAGACGGACCCCTGACAGGTAGCATCTCTCCATTACATACAAGAAAACACACACACAGAGGCGCACATACATTGGCAGACTCTCACACAGCCAGTGTTATATATGAATTATTTCAGGGCATTTCAGAATGCCAAGCGACAAGGGGAGGCTATAAATCCTCTGTGCGGGAGGCGGAAGTCTGGACAGCCCCGATGCCAGGTTGGCTCTGCCAGCTGTCTGGGAGGGAGGGGTGAGATAAATGCAGAGTAGGAAAAAGAAAGAGAGTGACTGAGAAGCAAAAGAGAGAGAGAGCCAGAGAAGAGGAGGGGGTGTGAAGTACAGTAGATGTCCTCAGCACAACCCAAAGACAGACAGAAAGACCAACAGTGAGCTATGGTTATAATTGTTTCACATTTCTTCCCAGCGCTCTGCTTTATTCACCCAGCTAAGAAGATAGAAGACACAAGACAGAATTAACTGCAATTTCCTTTTCATCCTTCTTCTCCTGCTGGCACTGTCTTTCTTTTCTGATCACTTTTTCACCTCTCTCACTTGCTCTCTTCCTCTCCCCTCTCACTCTCACCGACTGCCTGACCTGCGGGCTCCCAGCAGCTGTCCATATGTCAGTGATGTGTCCAGATGGTGATGTGCTGACCATAACACTGAGCACATCCTGAGTAGGGTGTGGGGAGGTGGTTGGCGGTGTGACTAGGGGTTGGAGCTGAACGTGCAATCCCACTGTAATCCGCACACCTCCGCCTCCCGACCTGTGGCTTATACACAGCAGGCGGGGCTTCGTGGAGGGGGGTGGGGGGTGGGGATTCAGGCTGGGGCAGGACCTACGTCGTGCCAGCTGTTCATCTGATTTGTCAGATACTAGAGCAAGGGATGTGTACGAGTATAGCCGACATGCACAAATGTACACATGAGCACACACACACACACACATAAACACACATCATCTACATGGGGCAGCGTTGCATTTATTCGCCTTTGATCCCCAGGATGATAAAGAGTGATTTTCCATCCAAATGCCTGGCTATTGCCATCCAGCTAAACAGATTAATATCAACACTCCCATTTAAACTGTCCAGATGGCTTGAAAGCACAACCTCTCTCACACACATACACACACACACTCACTCACTTAAAAAGCACAGACACAAATGAGTGTCACTAAACATCTGCCAAACACAGCATTCAGCCCATATTGCCCCTTAAGCCCCAGAGCAGGGTGGGAGGGAGACGGAGAAATACTTGCAAACTAAGAGTAGGCTGAGGGATATTCAGATTAAGAGCTTGAGACGCAGGGTGTACAGTTGGACATGGCTTTGTTTGATACATATGGCGTACAGCTGTGCAAAAGCTTTGGAGAGCCACTGCGTTACTGTAACTGAACAACAAGCAGCTCTCAGCAGGGATACACGTGTGTGAGTATGTGTGTTTGCATACACCATGCAGGAGATGTTGAACTTTAAAAAAAAACAAGTTTGTGTTCTTTGCTATAGCCTCCTCAAACAGGTAGAGTCCACAATACCAGATGCTGTCATCTTTGAAAATAAATTGTTAGGACAGTTTATGATAAACTGTGATTCATCATTTTACAGATAATGTGTTCACTGTGGCACTCATTTTTCTCAGTGCAAATGGTTACATCACTGAGCAAACTTACAAGGCATCTGGAGTCCTAGTAAAGGACACATTTTGAATGCTGTCTTCATTTGTTTAAAATTAGAGCACAGCTGTTAATACGGATTTCTGAGTTTTCGTTTAATTGTGCATCATAATTTGACACTACTGTTACGTTACGGGGGCGGCACGGTAGTGCAGTGGCTAGCACTGTTGCCCCACAGCAAGAGGGTTCTTGGTTTGACCCCACCGGTTGGCTGGGGCCCTTCTGTGTGGAGTTTGCATGTTCTCCCCGTGTCCGCGTGGGTTCTCTCCGGGTACTCCGGCTTCCTTCCACCATCCAAAGACATGCAGGTTAGGTTAATTGAGGATTCTAAATTGCCCGTAGGTGTGACTGTGAACACCCAATGTCAGCTGAGATTGGCTCCAGCCCCCCCACGACCCTCTGAGGATAAGCAGCGGTATAGATAATGGATGGATGGATGTTACCTTTTCTAAATACACAGATAATGTAGGCAATACTAGCTCATCATAGACATAGACAATCAGACATCATGAAATGCATCATATCTGTTTGACAAATTGATTGATCTGATTTAAAGGGAATTCCTTACTGGGGCATGTTTTCCTGAACTATGAAGTAATACACTGGCATTGCATATTTAGCCTGGCAAAGCCATCCCACAGTTTTCACATTACTCATTGTGGTCTGGCGAGGCCATACATGTACTAGCTGGAGAAAGATGAAGTACAAAAGTTACTTCTCTCCCTTCAGATATTAACATGGTGTCAAAAACAAAAAATCAGTTTCTGAATAAAACTGAGGTGAGAAATGAGCCAAATAAATGTAAATGAGGGTAGTCAAGCTAGCATCAAAACAGTTTCTGATTGTAATAATGGTAAATGTGGTAGTGGAAACTTATGAGATGTAGTCTGGCTGCGCAAAACCATTGCATATTGGAAAATAAACAAAAAAAGATCTGTTTTGTTGTAGATGATAATATACCACACATCCCACACTTCCCACTGCTGGAAAAATGCCTTAGTCTGTGTCCAACCGGTTCAACTTTCATCCCATGATTTTAAATTCTTTATTGGATGTTTCATGTCTTTGTTAACACGGTAGTTTGCTCTAGGTCTACTTTTTCATACTGTATACTGCTAACTGTGTGGTGCTGACATTATCTACTGCCCTTTTAACATTCAATCAAGTTTTTACCCATTCCCGTGTCTTCTTCTACAGGACCAAAGACAGCACAGAGAGAGACGGGTTGCACCCGGAGCACCTGGCTAAGAGGCCCTGCACCATCAGCCCCAGCCAACGCTTCAGCCCCAGCACGGGTCTTCCTGCTCACCCGCCTCCCAACGGCCTCTCCACACACCCTCCCAATGGCTTATCCCACCCACCTAACCCCCAAATGGGACCCCAGCACTATCGCTTAGAAGACATGGCCCTGGCACACCAATACAGAGACGCTTACAGACATAATGAACACCGCGACACTCGAGACAGGCACCGGCAGACAGGTAGAACAGCTGCAAAGCATTCACAGGGTCAGATAAATGTATTGATCTGCAGTCCTCAGTTATATGGTCAAGACTGTGGGCTTGTGTAAATGTAAGTGTGGTGTGTGTAGAGAACAAAGGCCAGTTGTCAGTCCAGTGTGATAATCCTTGTGGCAGTGCGTCTATATAAAGCCCACAGCCATACATGCCCATGTGCTACAACTGTGGCAACCATATATGCCTTCCTTCTGCTTTGCCAAAAGGAAAGAGATGAATTCTTAGTTAAATTGTCTCACTGATTAGACATGAGGCCATGGCATAGGCACATGAGTGCCTGCCACCTGTTATTTTGTTTCAAATTAAACTTTGATAACTCTGAATAAAAAGTTGCATTGAATTGTAAAGCCCTAGCATGAAGAGGTTTTGGTCACACATTGTTTGGATAGTCTAGTGCTCCTACTCAATTTAAGGAAACCTGAAGGAAAGGTCATTTTATTTATATAGCACATTTTATTACAAGTAAACTCAGTGTGCTTTCTATTAAAATGCATACAGCAAGAATATAATTAGAATATAAATATATATAATAAAATACAAGAAAATAAAGCAAAAGAAGAGAAGACAAAATTAGTGAGCCCTCATCCACCTCACAGACACAAACTAAAAACACAGAAACATTTTCTGTTTACTTTTATACATGGACACAGTTGTGAAAGATCTCAGCCCATCAGGCAGATTGATCGACAGAGCAAAGTAACTAAAAGTATCCTCACCAGATATGGATGTTATTCTAGGTACAGTTAGAAAAACACCATTTGATGACCTGAGAGGTTTGATCTGATTCATTGGTTGTTTGATTGCTATAATGCGTCACTATGTCGATCACAGTCAGGACTGTATTTAAGGGTTAGAAATTCAGCCAGTCTCCCTTTGGCAAATACCCAGTTTTTGTTCAAAGATAGTATATATATAGTATTTTGCTGCTTGGAGTCAGTAATACAGTATACTGTATATGTGCTGAATCTGACGTGTGTTTGTCCTTTAGCAGTGCATGGAGCCCGCCAAGAGGAGGTGATTGACCACCGTCTTACAGATCGAGAGTGGGCAGAGGAATGGAAGCACCTTGATAATGTAGGTAGTAGCATGGTAGCCATGCTTAATGTCAACCACCTCTTTGTTTCATTCATAAAGCAGTGGAAAAAAGAGCCAAGGGGTCAGCAGGTGATTAGCAGTTAGTTTTAGTGCTAAAGATGGTACAGGACAGGGACAGGAACTGTTGACAGACAGAACAGCCTCCATCCCATCTGACTTTGCTGTTGATGGACAGCTGACCACAGGTCTGTGTCAGTGTGGTGAATTAACAACACACAAACACCTATCTGGCTTCCTGGCACCCAACTCCATGAAGACAAAATCATGTACACTAGATACAAACACACAACCACACACGCACGCACACACACACACACACACACACACACACACACACACACACACACACACACACACACACACGCACACTCACACACACACATACACACACAGAAACAGAGCCCCAGATGGAGCTCAGGACCCAGCAGAGAGCAGCTCCAGCTGGGGAGAGCAGCTGAGACAAGAGCTGCAGTCATGGAGAGAACCGGCCAGGCCTGGACCCCTGCCAAATTAGAAACACTTCACTGAAATAAATATAGCTAACTCAGAGGGGAGGGAGGGGAACGGAGAGACAGAGCAAAAGAGGCAGAGACAGACAGAGAGAGGAAAAGATGAATGGGAATAATGATATGGATTGAATGTCAACCATGCTAAAACCATTTAGCAGACCGGCCCGAGTCTGGAAACACAGGGCACTGTGGAAAAAAAGTGACACTGTCGGGGGGGAACGCAGAGAAAAGAGAGGAAATCTGTTGAGTTGGCCGGGAACAGAGCACAAGGGTGGAAGGAATTGGCTCAACTTTTTCATCAGCAGCCCAGCTGTTACATTACCGTTGTTGCAATGCTCTTAGATGTTGAAATTCACTGACAAGCACACAATCCATGAACAGATAGGCAGAGACACAACATGTGTATGAATGTGTTTTGGGACAGATTAAAATAGTTTTTACAGATCAGTGGCTCCAAAAGTTATTATTTCCCTTTGAAGGTGCTTTGTTTCATTCCTATGAAAATCTATTAGTTGTTTGAAGTGGAGCACTTCAAACTCCTCCTCTTATTCATTTATCACTTTAAGTAAATGTTTTAACTCATCCTCAATCCTGTCCCATTGCAGCTCTTGAACTGCATCATGGACATGGTGGAGAAGACGCGCCGCTCTCTGACGGTGCTACGCCGCTGCCAGGAGGCTGACCGGGAGGAGATGAATCACTGGATTCGGCGCTATAGCGACGTGGAGGAGATGAAAAAAGGTGGGAGCAACGGACAGCACTGCCTTCCTCCTCCTCCTCCTCCTCTTCCTCCTCCTCCTCCTCCTCACCACAACTCCTCCTCCAACACAGCTAGCAGCAGCGAGTCACTGCCCATAGGAACTTCCTCGGCTGCTGAAAGGCAGACAGGCAGACAGACAGGTAGACAAACACACACAGGGTATGTTTGGCAAAGCAAAACACTCACAGCAAGGTAGGGCTTATCTGAAATGCTGAAAATGCCTTAATATATCAATTTAGACACAAAAAGTCAGTTAGATTATCACATTTTAGCTCATACTGTGAGGCAATACAAATCTAGTTGCAACATCCTGGATCTTTAACCAACTGATTGCACCCTTATGCTGCCAGCATGCTCATTCATAATTAAGATTTGTATTCACTTCTAACTCCCGTGTTCCCATTCCTTCCCAGAAATGGTTGAAAAAGTTTATTTACAGCTTATTTACTGATGTTGCCACACACATAGTTTGTATTGGTCCAGGGGATACTTGTTCAGATTAAGAGTCTATGACTCTGTGTGTGTGTGTGTGTGTGTGTGTGTGTGTGTGTGTGTGTGAGTGTGAGTGTGTGTGTGTGTGTGTGTGTGTGTAATTTAGACTGAGTGTGTGCCTGCTTGTGTGTTTCAGAGATCCACAGAGACTTCTTACACAGGCCTCCCTCAGGATACCTGCCAGAAGAAATCTGGAGGAAAGCTGGTAAGAGCCAAGCATCCCCTTCTCTCTATTGTCTTCATGATTGACCTCACACAGACTAACAAAACACACACACAATCACCATCATCAGTCTTCAGGGCCCTCGCCCCGGCTACAAGAGACAGACAGAACAGAGGCCTTACAGCCGTAGGTCCATCAGGGCAGAGGATTGGAGGCCTTCTGTGTCATTAGGGCTAAATGCCCCCCATCTGTCACCACTATGAAAGGCCACTGCAGTTAAAGCTGCAGTGAAAATGCAGTCACCTGGCCCGAGGCAGGCCGCAGCAGCGCAGCACAGGTTGGAGATTAACTGGTCTCCATTGTCCAAAGAAACACACACTCTCAAGTTTTTATACCCCCTTTTTCATTGTGATTGTTTTCTCATACACAGTACACAAACTTATTACTGAAGTGAATCAAATACAGACATTTAGATATACAGACAATAAAAATCTTGACTATGGGTGTTATTTTTGGCTCCGTTTGTAGCCAAAGGAAAGCAGGAGGGAGTATTGCATTGCATGGGCCTTCTTGTATACTGCATGTTAGATAGAGTCCATCCCAGGAGTCATCTGGCTCAGCCCCTGTTCCACCCCAGTCCCAGAACTATTATACTCCAATACCCTGCGGAGGAAAGATGCTGCTGCTGTCGGCAAAATACTGTGCTGCATTTTCACCAGCAGAAAAAGCTCTTTTAATTGCAGTTGTTTTTCATACAGGTACTACAAGCATCCCGCTCTCCCCAGCACTAAAGCACCTCCAAAACAGACAGGGTGAGTAACATATCTCACTCCCAACATCTCACCTCTAGTGTGTATGTGTGTGTATGTGTGAGCATGTGTCACCTCTTTTTTTAAAGATGTTTTTTTCGGGGATTTTTGCCTTTCTTGCTTAGTGACAGTTGAAGAGAGACAGGAAAGTCAGGAGAGAGAGAGAGAGAGAGTGGGGATGACATGCAGCTAGAGTCGAACCCGGGCCGCTGTGGTAAGGACTCAGCCTTAGTATATGGTGCACGCTGTAGCAGCTACCAGGGGCGCCCGAGCATGTGTCATCTCTATCTCAGCAGCCGAGTAGTCTGCCTGATGTAGCTGCAGCACCTCTTGCTTTTAATTAAAACCAGACACGTATTCTCTGCTCTGGTTCAGGTTGAGAGACTGCAGTGCTTTTGAAAAATAAGATCTGAAGTGTGAAAAAGCAGACAGAAATAACACGTCTCAGGGACTTGCCAAATCCCTGCGGAATTAAAACGTTAATATTGCTGCCCTCGTGTTTTCCATTAAGTGCTAATTGCCCCAGCATCTGCTATGCAGTCTCCTTGATAAGAATTAATTAAATTTGCAAACTAATCTTAGTGGTGCATGCATTAGGCCAGATAATTGAGAAGCCAGGGATAATGCAGATAGTGTTTGCAAGAGAGAGAAGAAAGAAGAGGAGGAGGGGTATAAGAAAAAGAAAAAAGGAATAGAAATGAAATGATGGATACAGGTAGAGACGGGATGAGGGGAAAGCACTGAGACATGTGTTTGAGTGTGACTGTACGTTGACAGGATTGACAGAATACTAACTTTTTAGCATATGAGCAAAGGAATCAAGCTCAGACATGCACACACAGACATGTGCATATACACAGCAAAGTGTGGATAAGGCTCCCCCCGCTGCCTATCTTTTTGCACAGTAGCTTGAAACAACTGGAGTGGAGCGGCGAGAAAAGGTGACAGTTATTTATTTTTTATTTTATTTTATTTTTATTTATTAGTCTATTTCTCAGGGACAATGCAAGAAAACATTACAACAAGTTACAGAGAACATGCTACCGATGTACTGCATAAAGGATTTGTAGCCAAGGCTACAACCTCTGTCCCTGGTTAGGCTTTTCTGCTTAAAAAGATCATAAAATGTCATCATTAGCAAAAGCTCATTAATTAAGTTGAGCACATAATAAATAGAGACATTCTCATACATGTGACATGATCATATAAAAGTGTTCCCTTTTATATTCCCTCTCAAACAAACACTGACTTGAGAAAATAGGGAGCAGTGGAGAGAACAGTATCAGTCTCGCCTCCTACTTGGTTGGCCTAACACACCTGGAGAGCCACTTGTATGTGTGTCATGTGTGCCTGAGTGTGTGTGTGTGTCTGTGTGTGTACATCTGGAGGAGGTGGAGTAGAAGGGAGAAAGATAATTTAATCTTTAAAAAATGTTGCTGTCTTTGATGGCAGAAGAAAATGACATTTTAGAGGAATTCATATCTCGTGATCACGACATACCACATTAGCATTTGATTAATAAATAGTGTATATTTGGTAACCTATTCTCAGGTGTATGAAGCCCTACGAGAAATTGTGTACTGTACATTTGTTGTGCACCGTGAGGCCAATAATGAAAGATGGCAAAATGTAATCACTCCTGCCTCTTACTGAGAAAGGACTGCGGGAAGTTTCTATTTTAGACTGCCATCTGGAAAGGAGTCTACACACCTGCCTGGATTGTAAAAACACAGCCTCCTCACTCATACAGTTTGTGCTTGTACTGGAAGAACAAAAGCCCCGTGATAAAATCTACATCGCAGGAAGCTCTGCAGTGGAGATATGCATGCCCACTGCTAGGGAAATTATTCACTCTTCACTGTAAACTCTGTCTAACAATTTCTATGATTCTTATGACAAGATGACAATCATGCAAAACAGGGAATCCCAGGAAGTTGGATGAACAGCCAAGTTGGTGACAAAACTTTGGAGACATCTGCTGTTGTCAGCACTGGAAATTACTGTGGCCAGACGTGTTTGAATTAATTATTGAAGTCTGGCTGTTTCCCTTTTCTGGCAGAAAGTTTTAAATCTTGGATGATGTACATCTGTTCGCTGAGATACAACAAGATGGCAGCTTAAAGAGCCTCAATAAAGAATGACAGCAGAAAAAAAGAGCAGGCAGCATGGGAGACGATGGTCATAGGCACTAACACCTCTCTCTCGCTTTCTCTCTCTCAGAGGAGGCAGTGAATGAGGTCAAGCGACAGGCGATGTCAGAGCTGCAGAAGGCGGTGTCGGACGCTGAGCGGAAGGCCCATGAGATGATTTCAGCCGAACGCTCTAAGATGGAGAGGGCGCTGGCCGAGGCCAAGAGGCAAGCCTCTGAGGATGCACTAACAGTCATCAATCAGCAGGAGGACTCCAGTGAAGTGAGTATCACAGACCCCCCATCCACATTATGACTCATTCTTCTCAGTCACTCACTCTTTGGGTTCCTTTTCAACGCTCTTTTGCTGCATCCATTACCCTTCACTTTGTTCCCCTTATCCTCTAAGTTATCCTGTATTGCGTAATCCATATGGCTGGCTGCTCTTTGGTTTGGTGCCGCATCATCATTATTGCAGAAGCAGTCCAGTTGTCTGTGTACATAAAAGCAGACGGACCCAGATGGTTGGAGCAGAGTGCCAGGCTGAGGCCATTACAGAGCAGTTGACCACCACCTGCTGGTAACAAAAACCAGTGGCGTTGGACGAGGACTTGAAGTCTCAAAATGAAATCCCTATGCAAAGAGTAGCAGAAAAAAAGAGGATTATAAAATTGACTTATTTTAGGTCTTACATATATTTATGTAATGTACATATATTTATGTAAGAGAAAAAACTACTGTATGTGCTATCCTGGGACAAAAAAGAGACTTATTTTTATCAACCCACTCTCTCCCCACTGTCTCACCAGAGCTGCTGGAACTGCGGGAGGAAAGCCAGTGAGACGTGCAGCGGCTGCAACACGGCTCGCTACTGCGGCTCCTTCTGCCAACACAAAGACTGGGAGAAGCACCACCACGTCTGTGGTCAAGGTCTGCAGGGGCTGCCAGGGGGCAGCAGTGTCCCACTAGGCACCCCCTCCTCCTCCTCAGCGTCCTCCAGTGCGCCCCCCACCCACTCGGCGAGCACTCCGCCAGGACCTCTGTCCCTGGCAGGCCAGAGCAGTATTGTGGGAGGGGCTGGCAGTGGCAGCGGAAGTGTCTCTGCCAGCCCCAAGGAGAGCAGTTCCAGCAGTGCCTCTCGCTCCACAACTCCAGCTACTCCCGCCCTACTGGATGCCACCTCTCGCTGACGTCTGACCCTTGTCCCTTCCTTGCATACTGATGCGACAGTGCCCACACTCCACACAAAACTAAACTGAGGAATCTTCATCGCACACTGCTCCCTCTCCTCCTCCCCGACATCAGTCCGTATTTCCCTCTTATCCTAAGCTCTTCTGAAAATCTTCTCACTACCTGATGATAGACTGGTTTTCTTGTCACCTTCCCCCAAAATACTTTTTCTGTCTTTGTCTCTTTCACAACCACAGCCACAAATACAAAGATTCCAGCCTGGGGCTCAGTGTAGTGGAAAGCATGAAAAGTGTCTCATATCTCTGTGTTCAGTCACAGAAACATATCAGATGTGTTCTCTGAAAACATAAGCTTTGACTTGAAGATGTGACTAAGATGTGCCCTTAGTAATGTAAGCATGTTAAATACTGTCCACATAAGGACACAAGACAAGGGCTGTGATAAGGCAACAGTGATGGGGGGATGACTAGGCTGATAAGCACTTGGATTGGATTTCCCTTTAATTCAGCACCAATGAGAGAACAGTACCCAGCCCTGAGATGTGCACTACCAGTCCAAACAGTTTCACTGATTCACTTATTCTACAGTGTCCCAATGGAGACAGGCAAGGGATAAAATACCTTTTTTTCAAATGTATGAGGGAAGGGGAAAAACCTGTGATGCGATTAATTCCTCAGCAACACAGCTTAGTATTTATTACATGTTTCTTTCTGGCTTTAAGGAAAAATAAAGAAAAGTCCAAATATTCTAATTAAAGAATAATAGTGATGATGGTGATGCTGATGCTGATGATATGAAAATAAATTAATTTTAAACTGCTAACTACCTTGCTAGCGAGCCAAGAAAATCTACACCGGACTCACCTCTCTGCACCATTGTGAACCCAAATGAATTCAAAGATGAAAAATAACATGATCCAAACCTTTGTATTACACTGCCAAAGTGAGTAAGTAAGCGATAAGGAGAAGCACTCATCTTATAACCAAACGCAAAGCAACATCACCTCCTCAGCAGATAAGCCAGCCCTGAGAGGACCAGGCTGCAGAGAAGCTGCAGAACCCAGAGACCCAGAGTTAGTCAGACATTAAAAACAAAAAAAAAAAAACTGTGACCTGCTTTGATCTGCAGCTGCCTCCTGCAGTCTGGACAAAACTACAGAGATTCCTCAGTGATGGCCCAGACTAGTGAATATGGACAATGCTGTGAACTTGCCTACAAGAAAGACTTAATGAAATGGATGGAAACCCTGCCACAGTGTGATTTTTTTTGTGAATGGTAACAGAGAGGATAGAGAGAAAAAAAGAGGAAAGGAAAAGCTACACAGCCTCAAAGGAGATGAAGATACATACATGGCAACAAAGCTGCCAAAAACCTCAAAACAAGCTTGAAAACATTGTCCAAGAAGGCATTGCATACTACGGAGACGTATGGGAAGATTGTTTGTAAGTCGTTTTTTTAAAGCTCCACAACGAGGAGATATTTCAAGGAATTTCTGTTACCTTTACATTCACTCCCTCCTTTTCCAAAGCATGATAAACAGATGAAAGAGCCTAGTAAAGGGCAGTGTAGACTTGGTTCTCCTCTCTCTTTCTACCTCCCCTCACCCCACACCTCCCTTCTATGCTCCTCCCCGACTACTTGACTCAAGTCTGCCCCTTTGAACAGGGCCTCAGAGCAGTCACATGGGAAGGGTTGGAACCTGATTGTAGATATTGTTCCTCTTTTCAAATTTCAATAATGTCTCTTGTCGCTGATGTCCATATGTGCTGCCCTTGTGTATATCCAGAAAGACGGACTTTGTTTTGGTTTTGTTACCTTTCATTTGCCTCCTTTAAGTTTGGGCTGAGCAGTGAAGTCAGAGCTAAGGACACTCGTTTATGAGAGGAAGCCCCACATTTTACTTATTGTTTGATTTGTTGTATCTATATTAATGAGATGAAACCCCTCTTGTAGAATATTTTGTATTGCTCGCATTGTAAGACAGTGAGAGGACGGAGGTGCAATATGAAGAGAATTCAGCTACTGAATGGAACCTCAGCAACTGCCCATAGGGTGTCATATAATATAGATACATATAAATATATTTAAAGTAACATCAGTAACTTAATGTGAATGTACATAGTATTTAAAGAGGTCCAAAAATGTGTTTGCCAAATAACAGAAACCTTTAAAGTTTAATGTCCAGAATATGATTTTCTCACAGTACATTTGTTTCTCAAATTTATCAATTGTCCATTTGTTTCTCTCATACAACTTAAACACTTTCAATTTTCACTCAAATCAAAGTGTCATGTGACCCTGAGTGGAGGAGACTGTTGATAACAGAGGTAAAGTGGCTCCATACAGGACCACAGTGCATGTAGCTGAGGGGGTGGAAGGACAACTACAAGACTTCCAGAACATTTTCTGAATTACTTCATTTTGTTTATGTTTCACTTTAATTGCTATTCGCTACTTTAATTGGGTCTGAATGATGTCATGTGCTTCATTCACCCCAGGTCAGTTTACATCCTGCAGGAGGGGGCTCAACAGTGTGTATTGACAAAAAAGCCCAAATATGGTCAATAGCTTGAAAAAAAAAGAAAAAAGTGGTGGCTCAGTTTCAAATTTAGTTCCTTCACACCAAATTTAGGAATTGTCAAGCTTGATATATGATGTCAAGTGTTCTGTTTCCTTTTCGGCTCAAGTGCCACTGTAGTGACCCTCTCTCTTGGTCCTCATCAACCTGTGTGTGTGTGTGTGTGTGTGTGTGTGTGGTTAGGAGTGTTTGTTTCCCCCCAAGGTGCAGGACAAGCCATTACTGTAGGATTAAGTGATATGCCAGTGTTAAGCTACAGTAAACCTCAAACCTAATTTTGATACCCAATCTCTGAAATGTTGCTTTTTTAAAACAGATTATTGTTTATTTGCAATTTGAGCACAAGCTGAAGATCTGGGATGGCTCTGTATTTCCAGGCTGAGAGAGTAGCATCGTAAGGTTTTTTTTTCCAGCCCTTCTCACATGCCCGATACGATCATCTCTGGTAAACACGTTTTTAAACAGTCTCAAGGCCTTTAAGCAACAGAGGGCCTTGTAGCAGCCATGATCACACAAATTTTATATTGATCATTGTTAACCCTACACAGTTGGCCTCATACACACTTGGACCAAACTTGGGCAAAAAACTAGATGATTTCTTTTTGCAGTGGGTGGCACAGGAAAATGAAAAGTCTGCTTTTTGTTCATCAATAGATGGATAAAGTGAATCATTTTTTGGACTATCTGAGACATATAATTCAAATGGGATAGGCTGTAAGGTACCCCTGCATCTGTGTGTAGCATTTATGTATGTGTGTTATTATTACCGTGATATGGTGTTGACCTCAGCCCTTTTGTGCCCTTTCCCCCCGATGTCTAATTCCTCCACTACTACCACAAACCGCTCTTCATAACCCCCGACCCCACACTAGCTACCTCCTGTGACCATAAAGCTAACCACCAGGAGAGGTTGACCTGGACTTTGAAAAGCTGGGCTGAGAGCAGACATGGAAACACACCTTCAAAAGCCAGCATATGAATCTGTCTGAAAATGCTCAAAACACAAGCGTTGAAAGGAATTGCCATTACTCATGATGTAGAAGAATTTATTCTCACCAGACCTCACCTTTCTGATCACATCCCACAAACCAAACAGATACTGCTGGAATTTAGTAACACACATGCAGTCAAACCTGCGTATTACCTAACTGAACACAGAATCAACCATGACATGCCATTTGTTATCCAAAACCAATAAAAGCACAAACCAAAGTACTCCTGCATTGCCATAGTAGGCTTTGACACGGTGTGTATTGACAGACCAGAAAAAATAAGGTTAGAGCTCCACTACACCAGTTAACCAAAGTGTCTGAAATACACACAATCAGGGCACAAGAGTGAAGAGCACGCTCAACAAACCGGCTGAGTTTCAAATGTGTAGAATTCTTATTCAAGCAATCAAAGCGCTTGTTGTCTACATATTGAAAAGTGCTTCTGTAAAAAGAATAGAAGCATCTCCTTTTGGAAAAGCCTACTGATTGCGTGTTCTTACAATTACAAAGCCTTACAGAGATAAAATTAATGCGTGGTCGGTGTGTGTTTCTGTGTGAAAGGTGGTGTGTGTGTTTTGTAAAAAAAAAAAAAAAAAATCCTTTTTTTTCATGTCTCTGTACAAACTACTTGAAACCTTCAGAGCTTTAATGAAACATCCCAGACAGACTATAGTGGCAGATAGATTCACAATATGTAGCAACAGCTTTGTGCAGTGAATACTAATAGTACAATATCCACATCAAAACAACATTGCAATGACAGTTCCATTCAACTCTAAGTGCTTTGTGTGTGTGCCTCCGTGTCTGCAAGTAAGCCCTCAGATAAACTCAACAAAGCCAAACCCAATAGACGTGTTATAAATGACCAAAATACAACCAAAAGCTACAACTTTCTTCTACTTTCACTTTGGTTAAGGTTTTTGTGTTCTGTCCCAGCGTTAGAGAACTTCAACGTGGTCAATTGTGTGGGACATGACAGTGGGACAGTCCTGCAAAAATCGGAGCTGTAGGGGAAAGAGCAAACTGTCCTTCACTGAGATTCTCCCACCTGATCTCACTGGACAGGTCACAAAATATCAGATCAATGTTCTGTTCAGCTGGGTGTAAGCTTCATGAAGTCATGAAACACATGAGATTCGTGCCGAGGTGTCATATACTTTTCTCCGTGAAGATATTATAGATGGCAAATGCATAAGGGCTCTGCTGTTGTGAATACCATCCAAGGGTCTCTGAACACTTTACATCAGCCACTTTTCTATATGTTTAACTATGTACATGATATGGGCAAAACGCATGTTTAGAAAAGACAAATATTAGCAGGTTGGCATTTGTCTCTCCCTACCCCAACCAGTAACTCTACCAATGAAGTTTCAAGGCTCATCTGATGTGATGGTGACATGTCCTTCCTGTGAAACAGGCACTGATGAATAGCTACAGTAGAAAGCTAAAGTGGCAAAAAGTGGATACAGCACTTGTTTTCCCAAAGGCCATGGCTCAGGATGGTCCTGTTTTTACCTTTACATGAACTGAAAAAAGGTTTATGGTTTTATATGTGTAGGGAAGCATTCTATACTGTATTGTGCAATACATTATTACAGAAAAAAACATGTTTCTGTAGGAAAGGGTGGTGCTTTGAAGATCTTTCTCCTTTTGTTTTGTTTCCCTCTTCAAAAGGTCCTGTTGCCGTTTTTAGATGAAGTTAACTGTGCCAGAAGAATTAAATTCTGATTTGTATTTATTTCTTGCATGCTTTCCTCCCTGTTGCAAATACCGCTCTTTAACTGTTCGCTCTGTTGGATGTGTGAAGCTGTAAAACATTCTAATTCAGGTTATTGTCTGTGTTGAACAATGTAACTGTGTAATTAAAACATGAAATGAAGTATTCATCACTCTTGTTGCTTTTCTTCTCTACAAGCAGGCATATTCTGAGACCACGTCCTCAGAAAAGGAAAATGATCCATTGTTATTGAATCATTACTAACTCAAAGTTATTATGTACACTTCAGAAGTCATGTGATTACATCCCCTCATGTCTACAGAAATGTGATAGCAGGTCTAAATAACGTACTGAAAAACCAATATTACTATTACTATTAATATTAACTATGAAATATCTTTGTCAATATCTATTCCAACAGTCCCATACACTTTTATGAAAACATTACTATCATCTCACAAACAAATCACAAACAAGCTTTCTCCATGTCTTTGACCTCATATTACTGCCACAAGTATTTACAATGTGAAAGATGCTTAAAAACATTTATTCATACACAGTGTGTCTCACACATTATCCACTCAACCAATTAAAATTTTAATTTGATCTAATTACATCTATTGAACATTCTTCTCTAACCTCTTAAACCCTACGACCTGCCAGCAAGGCAGTCATTAGAAACTCATGCTGTGTAGCAATTTAGCCGTTTATACACACACAGTGTTATTTTACCTTCTAGTCGAGATCCCAAGGTTTCCATTGATACCAAATATGTCAGGCTGAATTTTGCAGAAATGTGTAGAAAATGCACAAGACGTCAATAGAATATTTCCATTTGATGGAATGGTGCAGCCATAAAACTGTGGTGGGTTTTGGGTTCGCTCAGTATAAACATCATTCAGCTTCAATGAAGAGTTAGAACAAGTGAATATATGAGATGCTGTCAGACTGAATGGAATTCTATGATTCTTCCAACCCTAAAGTAATCTTTTTCATACATATAATAAACATATTTTTTCCAGTGGTGTAATGTCAGAAAATTAGTGGTTTTCTAATGTTCGAGTATGGGTTTCTCAAATATGCTTATGAAAAAGGATTAGGCATTTTTCACTCAAGACATTTTGACTAGTCGGAGTAGAAAAAGACCAGGTGAAAATAATAAAAATTAATGATGGCTGAATTCCATTTAGCTGCTTCAGTTTCAGGGTCCCAGTATTATACCAGCATGCTGGTTCACTGTCACACTGTCACGGCTTACTGGGACACTTGAATAGAACAGAGCCATTGTTAATGTTATTAGTAACACCTGCTATAACAAGTCAAAATGTCTGCTATGATAAAAGCCTATCCACCACTTCAGGTACCTTACATGAAATATGCAAACTCTGAAAAATTGAGTTTAAATGACCAAATGACACCTAAGGAAACAATTTCCTGTGATTTTTGTCAAATACTACCAAATTTATCAAAGAAATCCAGTTTTATTTTGAAGAATGAGGCCATTTGCTGTGAATGAATGTAGATCTTACCATTTATTATTGTAGAAAAGAGCTGTCATCATGGGGGGCGAAGTGTAGAGTGGGATGGGTACTTGGGGCAGAGAAGGGCAGGGCCCCTTGGCCCCTTGTTGATGCGCCACTGGGACGAAGACGTCCTCCTCCAGCGTCTCTCTCACGTGCGCGCCACAGTCAATCAATCCAGCGCGTCATGAGTCTCATTCGCAGGTGATGTCTATTAGCTTACCTCATATCCAGTCAGGTGTCGCGTCTGTGGACCATCAAACCGTTTCCTTACTGTGAGAGTTATTTTTTTTTGTGGCGGTTTTGGCAAGCTGCGCTCGGCTTTGCAGATGCCATGTTTGAGCAGTGAGCATGGCGGAAAATCATCTGGAGTACGGCTACCTGGAGGGCGAGTGCATCGGGGAGCATTACGCCGAGGACCCGGTGGGTAGGCTATCATTGTGTTTGCAGTGAATCAAAGGGTGCTGTCACGTTTGTTCGTTTGTACGCACGCCAGTAAGGCGAGCAAAATCACGATTGTCACGTTGGACAAACGTGCAGACATAAGGTATGCTATGTAGTATCAGTGCATCACTGATAAACGTTATGTGCAAAGAACGACATCAGTGAGCCACATCCCATACAACATGCGGGAGTGAATTGTTCGGCATGGAGCCGATCAGGTGCACTGCATGTCCAGGTAGAAATACTGAACACAGAGTGGTTCTAAATTGTGGTAGCCAAGATATTGTCCTGAAACCTTAAGCCAGCTACATGTTAAAGTGTTTGGGCAGAATCAAATGTAATATCAAACCAATGCTTTCAGAAATCTTTCTTGTAATGCAGATCAAAAAAAGACTATATCCAGGATATCGCTATCTTTAAATCACAATCAATACACAGATGGGTGACAAATTAAAGGAAAAGCATACAGTAGGTAGATGGGTACATTAAGATGTTGGGCCAACAGAACAGCTTTAATGCCCCTCATCACAGACTCAACACATGTTTTGAGGTACTTATCTTATTTGATGTTTTGATGATCCAAAACCTCCTAAAGGTGTCAAATTGGGTTGAGCTCTGGTGACACTGAAGGCCACATGATTCACATCCTTTTCATTCTCAAACTATTCAGTGATCCCTTCTGCCCTGTATGGAAGCATCTTTATCCATTGTGTTTCTGCACTCATTCATTCAGGTTTTCCTTTTTAATTTGTCGCCGGTCTGTTGTTTTTTTTTTTTTTTTTTTTTTTTTCAGTGTAGTATTCTGCTTCAGTCAATGGTGACTTCATTTTCTGGTTTCTGTGCCTGTGTGTTTCAGGAGCTGGCGGCCATCAAGGCCAGGGTTCAGGAGCTGGAAATGGAAGAAGAGACAGAAAGACAGGAGGAAGAGGAGGAGAGGTGTGATGTAGGAGAGATGCAACTCCTGAACAGAAGTCCTCGGCCTGGTGAGATGGCCCACAGGTCTTATCCGCCTCGTGGCTTGTTATTGTGTGACGCCGGTGTACAGCTAAAAACAGATTATGCATTTGGGAAGCCTTGACAGCGTATTTTTAGCCAGGTGTGTAGCATCGCAGCCTCCAGGCAGGTGAGGTAACTGCATCCTTCACCATCTGGCTAACACCTGGGACACTTCACATGTGCCTCATCACTGCCCAATGAGACGAAGCAGCAAGCCCCAGAGAACCAGAAGGGTCCTCCTTGCTGCCTGTGGCTATTTTCTGCCTCTGTGCGTCTCCTCATCCCTTTCACCCTCCCCTTCCTCCCTTTTGGTTCCTCCTCAGAACAGAGATGCAATCAGAGGGGAGCCAGATTCTGAGATATGTATTGTCAAAGATGATGCAAGAAATGGATATGTTGGTGAAAGTAATCAGTGTGTTCATTTCACCTGGAGTGACCCTCTGTGTAATGCGCAACAGCAGCGTATACAATTGTTTCTGTTTCCTCCACAGGACCTTTCTACAATATGACTCCTGAAGAGAGGATAGACGCAGACAACAGATCAGTCTATGTAGGAAATGTAAGACTTGTATTATGTCGGCCTTTTCTTCATACTGAGCACGTTTTTTTTTCACACTTCTGATCCGACACACTGTTGAACAAATCCCAGGTAGACTATGGAGCTACTGCAGATGAGTTGGAGATCCATTTCAACGGCTGTGGTCCTGTCAACCGAGTTACCATCCTATGTGACCGGTTCTCCGGCCATCCCAAGGGGTGGGTTCAACTTGAACATACAGATCATAGTTCTACTATAAGCATGTTCGCATCCAAATTTATTTGTTGTGTTGGTCTTTTCTCTTCCCCTTTCACAGCTTTGCTTACATTGAGTTCTCTGATCGAGACTCTGTGCATAGTGCTATCGGTTTGCATGAGACCTTGTTCAGAGGAAGAGTGCTTAAGGTGAGGAGCATTACACTACATGTCAGTCTTGAAGGAAAACTCTCAAACTAGTTTGGCTAATCACACCAGTCAGTCAAATCTCAGTGATCATGCACTGGTTGCCCACAGCCTACAGCACTAGTATTAGGGGTACTACTAACACTGTGTTTTAGGATGGACAGAGATGGTCAGGTAACACCCATTTAGTTTTGATTTCCCTCGTTTTGAGCTGGTCTTTCTCTATGCATCAAGACACTTAGGTTTTTTGTTCAGTCACTATTGAGTAGCAAACATGGCATTTCTTGAAACCCTAATAAATCAGCCTAACCAGCACAGTAAAAACCCGTGTTCTTCGGCTTGCAGGTAATGCCCAAGAGGACCAACATGCCAGGCATCAGCACCACAGACAGAGGAGGACACAGAGGTGGTCACTCCAGAGGCAGAGGCCGTGGTTACCGTCCACCCCGATATCAGAGCAGCTCTCGAGGCAGGTTCCGGTACCAGTCAACCAGGCCACAACATCAAACGCCCCACCCTTACTACGGAGGCCCCTCAGTGGGGAAGAGACAGTGGGGACACATGGACTACCATGAACAGATGCCTAAACGTTACCCATGTCTTCTTCTCATCACCCCACCATCAGAAGAGTTGGGGGCAGGGTCGAGTGGACCGCACTACCCTCAACAGCGCTAGCATCGCCCACAGCATACATACTGAAGTGTGTGAATAGAACTGATTTAATTTGAAGGAAGTGTTTCCAGGCATTACTTAAGTTGAGCATCATGTGAGAAAGCCAGAATGGACAGCAGAGATGACTTAAGTTGCATCCCCTCGTCAGTGCTTCAATCAGGTGAGATGTGAAGAATGAAGACTGAGGTCAGAGGTGTTGCAATATAAGCTTATGTTGCTGTGAATGCATGGGAGAATCCTCAAATTGTTATGCGGTTTGCGACTTACTGTTTTTACAAATGGACGCGAATGTATTGTGTTGCTGCCTGCAATGTTATGTATAAATCCTCCCCATATATAAATATGTTATTTGCTATGTAAGTGAATGAATAAATAAAACAATGATCTAGTGCTCCATTTGTAGTAAAATGACACATGCAGTGATGTACAACAACAATTTCTCAGTTTTATTTCTTAATGCATTTCAATAATCAAGGCAACATGTAAACAAAACAAATAGGATTAGGGGTGTTCTGTACAGAAAAGGCTCAGAAGAAGGGGTGGGAGGGACGTCATCCAGTTTGCACCATCATTCCAGACACGATGCCATCAAAGGCCCTGGAGAACGATAGGTCAACAATAAAAACACTGCTAGACTAGAAACACCTTGATACAAATCTTTTTGAATATCAAGTGTCACAAGAATAAACTCACTTGGACTGAATGGGGTCCCCTGGATTATGGAACGGGTTGCACATTACGTCGGTAAAAGAGTTGTGTAATTTTCTGAACATCTGGAATGGTACAAGTTGCTACGTTAAAACTATTCCAAAAAAAGTTAGAAATTAACAAGCACATCAAAAATTGTATTGTGGGGTCACATACAGTATGTGCATGCTCATCCTAAATTCAGGTTTCTTGATAATTCTTTGTATAAGATGTGATTTGTGTGTAAATGCACTGAGAAAATGCAGAAAAGTTCTTTGTACATGCAAAAAAATCATTGAATATTGTAGAAGCTTTTCTGGAATTCGCTTACATAAATTTAGCTATCAGATCATAATGGTGAGACACTTTTCTATTGGTTTATAAAATCTAAACTGAGGCACAGGGAAACAAGGTATTATTCAGCACTTGCACACATACTGTATAACTAGACCAACACACACGCAGAACAAAGTTTGTGTATTAAACTTTTTTTTGATATTAAACCATACAAACATTACTTTTGGAGAATTGTGCTTGTTGGGCTGCATTTGATTGTAAGACATACAACAGAGTCAACTTACACTTCTAATTTCATTGTCCCGTAATGATGTATTTGACGAGTCCACAACAATGACAAATTTCACCTTGGAGTTGGTTACATACCCATATCTAGTTTACCAGTTAAGGATATTCGGTTTCCCCTGTAAGAGACTATTTACAGTACGTGCACGGATTCCAGGTCCACTGACTGAGATACCATTTTATCTTATAGCATATACATTAATAAGTCTCATACACTTAACACACAGACTAAAACCATTCTACAACAACAATAATACGATAAATGCAGTGGTCTACATATCATATATAAGGACTTCAGCATCTATCTTGATTAGCAGAGGTGTGTTCATTTATTTACTTATACCCTTAATCTTTTAAAAAAACACAAGGATACACTTTGTAGTCTTCAGTGGGATAGAGCAGACCCAGGTACAGCTCTCTCTGGTCTCCCAAAGATTTGCCCACTGCTGAGATCTTCTCCTCCACCACATCCAGAGAGGTGTGCACCGTGTAGTGAAACTTCAGCTCATTCTGAGTGGGCACACTGCGGATATACAGCGGGTAGTTCTGGGGAAGGACATAAAATAGTACATACACACAATAACGAGCCTGTTAAAAGCACCAGGTTTGAACCACTTGCACAAAATCTCACTAACGAGGTGGGAAATTGTAACAGCAGCCAGCCTAAAAGAATGCTAATGTTGTTAGCTGTTAACGTTAGCTCTGTTTGGGCATTTCAACCTGCTGGACCCACAGAGAAAGCTGACATTTGCTTAGAGACGATTATAAGGAGGAAAATATTTTAACATTAAAAAACAGGCTACGGATAAAAGCTGGGACATTTAACAACAACAATCATTACCTCTTTTGCGATCACTGCTATGCACACCGCCATGTTAATGTTCCTCCTCTGAGCTGTCAGATGCTGTCACGTGATGTGCTGCATTCAGACGCTGTTGGAAAAGGCACGAAAAGGTTTTTATATATTAAACAAACTGTGTGTTTTAGCCGTATTATTCGTGTAACTTATTTATATTGTAGGTTTGTAATTTTATTTACCAAAAGTGTTTTGTTACATGGTCCATTTTTTTATTCTTTCCGACCGATTTCGAATTGTAAATCTGACGTACAACATTTTTCAGAAGTCCCTGATTGCACCAAATATCAAGGAACACCTTTACAGTTTTTACAGTTTAACGATTTAATCCTAAAATATAACCACCATATAACTACCACATTCATACGTCAATTTAAAAAAAATCCAAACTCAATTAAGATAAAATGAATACAAAACTAAATGAATTCAAGCAAACACAGCAAAACAATTGCTCTGCTGTTTATGCGCAAGTGTTGCGCTGAAGACCCGCACGAAGGCAAACAAACCACTTCCTCGAAGTTGATGCTCATATGACTACAGCACAGCAATGCGAGGGATGTCTGCTGTAACTCTGACTCTCTTTTGTGCAGTAATATCTTGTTCCTTGACAGAAAAGCCACCAAATGTTTCATCTCCAAACATTATCATCATGCTCATGGATGACGTAAGTTAATTTCTCTTTTTTGTATGTCCTTGAGACTTCACTTCATCACATTCAGCATAGTTCTGTTTGAGCAGTGAATGAACTTGAGAGCCCAAAATATGTTTCTCTGTCTCTTTCATTCTCTCTGTCTTTGTCTCTTTGTCTGTGGGTTCTGATGAGTACCCCCTGTCACTGAAATGAACATTGCAGCCTGTACACAGTGTCTATGTCTGTTCTTGCATGTGTGTTTTACCTTTCTGGGTGTGAATGTATAGGCAGGACTTGTTAATAAACTCTCCATTCTTCCCTCTGCTCTTCAGATGGGTTGGGGGGACTTGGGGGTGTTTGGCCAGCCCTCTAAAGAAACCCCCAACCTGGATGCCATGGCTGCTAAGGGCATGCTGCTTCCAAATTTCTACACTGCCAACCCACTCTGTTCCCCATGTGAGTCAGCTAAAATGTTGTAAAACACAACCTGAACCAGCAGTCCCTGTTTTGCAAGATTTCTGTCTCTTGTCACAGCCTTCTATCTCTACTTGTGTTTTTATTGTCACATCATTAAAATGGTGGAGTGACAGCAGCAACTAAAGGGTATTGGTCTCGGTAGTTACAAAAAACAAATTCTCAAAAAGCTGTAAGATTTTGAAGTACACATCAAAACTGAGATGCATGCCGAGGCAATCGATATCTTTATTAATTACGACAATAAAGTACAAGTGTTGAATTTGCTTATTTAATTTAAGAATTTAGCCAAGTACGAGTTACGAGTTGGGCAAATTCATTTGTAATGTATGTGGCATTGGTGCCAGGAGGAGGACTAGATAACACTTGACTCTATTTGTTTGCCAGTAAAAAAAAAAGCATTTGGAAGACCATCATTCAGAAATCCTACTGACTTTTTTCTATCATTTTAACAACAGCCAGAGCTGCACTTCTCACCGGGAGGCTGCCTGTCAGAAACGGTTTCTACACCACTAATGCCCACGCCAGAAACGGTACACTCTCCGTAAATCCTTACCGTGCAAATTATCCAGCTGCAAATAATTTCTCGCAGGTTTTCTCATTACTTAGTCTATAATGCACAGTGTGCAATAAAGTCATGGAAAGTTCTGTGCACTAAATTTCGACCTTTTTTTTTTATAGCATACACACCACAGGAGATAGTGGGAGGAATCTCTAAGGATGAGATTTTGTTACCCCAGATGCTGAAGAAAAAGGGCTATGTCAGCAAGATAGTTGGCAAGTGGTGAGCTCTTTATCTTTCTTTAATCCAGCTTTTAGAGGTTTCTGAAGTTACAGAGGTTATGCTGATGATTACTGGTGATGTTGCACGTGGCTCAGGAGGTACAGCGGCGTCGTCCACTGATCACAGGGTTGGCGGTTTGATGCCCAGCTCCTCCTGTCCACATGCTGAAGTGTCCTTGAGCAAGACACCCCCACCCCCAGGCAAATTGTAAAACTATCTGCATAAAAGCAGCCCATGACTATGAATTAACAGTCTGATGCAGTGTGGATCATCACTATTAACTTGTCTTTCAATGTTGGTGGGAAAACAAATAGAATTTTTATGCTTTTTTAAACGATTTCATGAATTTAAGGACCAGTGTAGTATATTTGCATGTTTTAGCCAATTCATTACAAATCATATATACTTAACATTACTTATGATCATTTTACACAGTATACAATCATTTTATACTAGATTTTTGATTGCATTTTTCCTATCCCAGAGGCATGATCCATTGATTTTCATTCCTTTCAGTGTGAATCTTGTTTAAGATAGATGCTTTATAACACTCAATATTATCTGCCTTCTGTTTTTGCTCTGTAGTAGTGCACCTAGGAAGATTACTTATTTATAGTAAGCAGGTAGTAACTGCAGTCAAACATAAAAATAAGTATGTTGTGCTTTAATGGTGTGTAGGAGCACAAGTTTATGTTATTTTGTAGTGATGGTCTACATTTGAATATGCAAAAAAACATGTAGAATGATCCTTCAGTCACATTGATCTTACAGTGTGTGAGTGCACTTTGCTTGTCACTACAGGCATCTGGGCCACAGACCTCAGTACCTGCCTCTGGAGAATGGTTTTGATGAATGGTTTGGTGCACCAAACTGCCACTTTGGCCCCTACAACAACAGCATCAGACCCAACATCCCTGTCTACAACAACTCTGAGATGGTTGGCAGGTAGTATCACACACGAGCACTCAGATATACATAACAGCAGACAGAAACCGAGGCTGAAAATCTATAAAAAATCATCTTTCCCCATGACTCAGTGGAATAGTTTGGCTGGCTGCTCCTCTGGATGAGTTGAGTGTCTCCCCTCCTCTTCCTTCTCTGTACCAGCTGTGCTTGTGTATTCCATTTTCCGCCCATTTGTTTTCCCCAAAACAGCCATATGTGTATTCAGGGTCATTGGAACTGGCAGCCGGGCGTGTTTTTCGCTTAGCAGTGGGTTTAATCAGCGCTGCATACCTGGGCCCTGGACAGACATACACACACACATAGACACGTATACACACAGACACACACACGCCCTCAAGAGACGGCAGGTTGCGTTGGCTGTATGCGGAGACACCTGGAGGAAGTGAAGCGTAAGAAAGAGAGATGCCTGTCACTGCCTCTCTGCTCGCTGCGCCACGCTTCAGCAACACCTCATAACAGGTCCCTCTGCTCAGCTCTGCTGAGACTTCCCAAATATGTCTTACCAAAATCTCCCGCAAACACAGTCCGCAAGAAGGAAATCTGCTTCCATTGTCTTAATGATATTGTCTGCAGTAGTTTCTGTCAATTTAGAGGCAGATTGAAAGCTCTGACAATACATTCAGGCCATTGTGAAAGAATCATTTTATGTGGTTGAATAAGCAGAGGAGAGATGGCATGGTGTGGCCTCAGCAGGTATTCAGATGGGATGCTGGCTAACTAGTAATGAAGGTTTATTTAGTGAATCATGTCAACCCACTTGTTTTCCAGATACTATGAGGAGTTTAAGATTGACAAGAAGACTGGAGAGTCTAACCTCACACAGATCTACTTGCTGGTAAGTTAAGGCTCACCTGTCCTTTCAGTGGAGCAGAGTATGTCAGACACACCCAATTTAGTTTCACAGTTTCCTTTGTAAAGCATAGTAATAGAATATGATAGAATGAAATAGAATTCCACTTTATGTTCCACCAGAGGGGAACATTGTCTTTGGGTCACCAGAACATAAATAATCTATTAAACAAATTAAAAGTGCAATTCCAACAAAGCCTGATTTTTGGCCTTTGATCATTGCCGTGCTTTTCACCAGCAGAAGTGGATTGTTGACTATTGCGCACACTCGTCTTGATTATCTCTGCTGCCTACGTCAGTCCCTCCCATTCTGTTCCTAAAGGCATCAAAAGCATCCTGCAGAGACACACTGCATGCTTGAAAGGTGTAATATGTCATCACAAGAAGAGGTGGGATCTGTCAGACAGAGCTTTGTAAAGCTCATATTAGCATGTCCTGTATGGAGTCATAGGAGTGCCATAAAAAAGAATAAGACAATAAATGTGGAAATATAAAAATAAATAAATGTGGATATATAAAGACAAATAAATCTTTTTTCTTTTGCTTTTGTTTTTCCCCTTTTGATTTTCCCCATTTGCTTTTGCTTTTCCCCTTCATATTTTATACAGGTTGACAGCAGTACTGTGTATGAAGCTACAGTAAGTGGTTTCACATCTGGACTGACAGTGCTGTAACACTCACTCACACCTCCCACCTCTACAGGAAAGTCTTGACTTCATACTCCGTCAGACTGAGGCCCAGCAGCCCTTCTTCCTCTACTGGGCAGTAGATGCCACTCACAGCCCTGTCTATGCCTCCAAACGCTTCCTGGGGAAGAGCCAGCGAGGCCGGTACATTAAATCCTTCTAAACGGACTCTTTTATTGACACACAATCCAACAGATGTGTCAGGTTATAAGTGAATGTATTTCTCATAAAGCTGTGATTGTCTGTGTTCTGTAGGTATGGTGATGCAGTGATGGAGCTAGACTACAGCGTCGGTCAGATTTTGTCGTGGCTGCAGAGTCTGGGCATAGAAAATAATACCTTTGTCTTCTTCACCTCGGACAACGGAGCTGCTCTAATGTCTGGCCCAAACGAAAGTAGGCACTCGATTCAAATGCACCCACACACACAGTTTTTTCTTTGTGAAACCAAGTTGGTGCATTTTTGTCTGACTTATTTTCTGTCCTGTGTGTGTGTGTGTGTGTGTGTGTGTGTGTGTGTGTGTGATTTGATACATGGGTGCATGTGTTTTTGTGCTCCTGATTCTTCAGGTGGCAGCAATGGGCCATTCCTCTGCGGGAAGGAGACCACCTTTGAAGGGGGCATGAGGGAGCCTGCCATTGCCTGGTGGCCTGGACACATCAAAGAGGGCACGGTGAGAATGACCCCCTTGATTTAAAGCTTTTTCCAAATAAAGACTCCAAAAAAATCCAAGACGACCATTCACTTAATCCCTACCATCTTCTCTAGAGACTAGACTACGCTCCAAATCCAGAGGCAGTTTTTTTTTCTTCTAAGCATTGTTGCTCTCTAATGTTCTGCCTATCAACAGGTACCAGGAGCTGAAATGTTCTCTGTAAAGCTGCAGGCCATGTACAGGACTGTAAAGCAGATTGAGAGTAAAGGAATAATTATTTGACTAATCCTCTCTTTTGAATGAATGCCGCTTTTGGTTTCATTTGTGCATCATTTACCACTTTACATGTGCACAGTCTGATCTATTGGCGCCAAAACCAGTTCATCGTGACTATGTTTAACTTCTATCGAGTGACTGAACTCCAGAAACAGCAAAGATAAACTGTGTGATTGCGGTTTTTCCACTGTTTCCTCAAATATGTTTGGCTGGAATGAATGCCCCAAACTCTCTCTCTTTCCTCCCTCCCCCTCCCAAATTTAACCCCCCACCCACACCGTGATCCTCTAAGCCTATGCGTTCTGCAAATGACTTTTAATTGTATTAGGGGCAGCTGTGACACGGGGCTGTGACGCAGAGGGATTTGGTGGAGGAGCGAGCGGAGGCTGCAGTCTGCAGTAAGCCTTGCCCCTGGCTCATCTCACAGGGGTGTGCTGGGGCCTGATAGCACAGCAGAGTAGCGAGGGAGAGGGGGATTGGGAGCGTCTTAAGCGGCTAATCTGTTTGTGTGTTTGCTGAGGTTGGATTGAGCTGTAATGAGGACTTCAGTATCTGAATATGCCAGGCGCTCAGGATAAAGGAACAGAGCGGTGGAGGGGAGGGTGGTGGTGGTGGTAGTGGGTGGGGGGTGGTGGGGGGGGGATGTACAGGGAAGGAAGCAAGGAGAAAGTAAAGGATGTGGCTGGTGTAGAAAAGAGAAAAGGAGGAGCAGTGCTAAAGACGCTGGCACTGCCACACTGCCAGGAACGATGTTGTGTTCGCAGGGCTTTGCTGCACCTGTGCCACATTATAATTGACCAGTGTGTCTGTGTATACGTGTCTGAGTCATTTCTGTTTGATTATACATGCCTACATATATACACATGCTTTTATATGTATGTTGGATTAGTTTGTGTGCGTGTGACAGATAACTTTCTAGACCAGCGGAAGAGACACAGATCTAAATAATATTACTACCAATGCAGAACATCACAAAACACCTATGTATGTGTGTGTGTGTGTGTGTGTGTTTGTATTTGCAGCTGTGGCTTGGCTGTGAGAACGAGGATCAATAGATCCTCCCTGAAGCTCACTGGGGCTGTGATGACAAAGCTGCTTTGTTGGAGCTACTGTACTCCACAGCTCTGGAGTTATCACTCTGCGCTGCTTGGGAGGGACGACAGACCAGGCACACGGTTGCCCCCTCTCTTATTTGTAGTCTTCTGAAATCTCTGTTGATCTGTGCATTGAAAAGTCTATAAGCTCTTGGGGCAAAATGCTGGAGACAACAAACAGCCTTTGTTAAAAGGGGATTTCAGCAGCTTTATTGTACCGATTGAGCACAGATGTATCTTTACAGCAGTAAGATGAGGAGACAAGTTACTGGGGGATGGGGGATTGGTGATAGACCACTTCAGCGTGTATTTCCACAACTCTTAAACTGACAAAAAGCTTGTTATCTGTGGAAGCATCTGAGTGATGAAACTTTGTGTGAATGTGCAGGAAATTGTTCTCAGTCAGTCATTCTCTCATATTTAGGAGGATGGAAGGAGGTGTACTGGAATGAAGGAGCATGGTCGGTCTGAAGCAGGTGCAAATTCAGCATTCTCCCAGTGCCCGAGAGAGGGGGGGCAGGATGATGAGGGGTGGTGGCTGTAGGAACAAAGATGGGGAGGTGGGTGGGGTGTTGGCCCCACAATGTTGTCGAGCACCACAGTCCCTTTTGTTGTGTTTTATCAGGTAGCAGACACACGGGCAGAGTGGCAGAGATGGGGATAGGAGCACTGCCTCCTCAGATATCCAACATCACCACTCACAGCACAGAGAGAAATGAGAGAAAGAGAGGGAAGGAGAATGTGACGTTAATAGACAGTGATGAGTCGGTCAGAAAAAAAGGAACGAACAAAGGGTGAAGAAAGAATGAAGTTCAGTGTAGTCTGCAAAAGAGGGCAGAGCTAATAAAGGAAGGAACTAAAAGACGGCAACTCATGAGATAAATTCCTCTATCAGACCAGTCTGAAAGTTTTGGTTTTTGGTCAAGTTATTACCAACTAAATGTCAGTTTTGCTTCTTCTTGTGTCCTTTTGTCCTGCCTTCTTTAATGGTTTGTGTGTGTCTGTGTGAGGGGGACTTTAAAAAAAACAAGAAAAGAAAAATTAAATGACGGACTAAATCTGTTTGTGTGTGTGTGGAGTGTCTGGATGTGCAGATAGATCATGGAATGCATTGCAAAGCCTTTTCTGTGGCTAGTTCTGTGGATACAGAAGAAAAGGGAATTCATTTCAGTGCTTAGGAGCTTGTGTGTGTGAGTGTGTGTCTGTGTCTGTATGTGTGCTGGCTGCCGATAGGAGCACAGCGGCACATGGCGGTGCAGCTGCAGAGGCCTGATAGCGCTATCTGATTGTGAGCGTGCCGTCTCCCTCTAAGGCTCGCTCAGGAGAGAATGGAACGGAAGATCAAGGATGACAGCAAAAAAATGGCATTTTATCTGAAAATAGTTCAAAGTTTATAAATAAAATAAAGCTTTTCACTGGGACTGGGAAAAGGAGATAAAACACCAGCTCGCTCTAGCTCCAGCCGCCTGCTTGCCCGGGCCTTGTCCTCTCCCTGCTTCCTCTCCTCTTTTTCTTCGCTCCTCCTTTTTCCTTTTTCCCCCCCAAAAAAACACATTTAGAAAGAGAGGCATTTTGGACGTTTTTATAATAAACCTGCAAGCAGAGATTAGAGAGGAGACTGAAGAAATTCCTACATGTGTACATGCAGCGCCACATACAAACATCCTATCATCTATGCATTGTTAGCTTGTTTGCGTTCGTGAAGAAAATCCAGCGTAAAAGAGCAAGCTTGTGGTATTCCTGAAGCATAAAACAGTTCAGTCTGGATTTGTGAGCTCTTGATTATTTGCTACTAGTGGAAGAAACAGGAAGCAAGACATACTCAACAAGAGATACTGCCATTAAGTAGTGTGTGTGTGTCTGCAGCATTCACCTACCAAGGACAAATGAGGACCAATTTGAGTTTTAGTCCTTAAGAGGACACTTGGCCAGTCCTCATTTCTTTCACTTTTTTCAATCCTAACTCGCAGGTTGTGTGAAGTGGCCTCTCATACTGCAGACAGTGGTTGTGTGTGTTTTTTAAATGTCTCTGTCCGTTTGCAGGTGAGTTTCCAGTTGGCCAACGTGATGGACCTGTTCACCACTAGTCTGGCTCTGGCCGGCATCAGCCCTCCTGATGACAGAACCCTTGATGGACTGGACCTGACACCAGTCCTGCTGAACCACTCGCACACATTCCAAAACAGGTGAGTACACACACTACAGTAGCTGTTACAGGTTTTACCAGTTTTGCCAGTTGACTGGAGATTTGGGATGTTTGTGGCCATTACTTTAGGACAAAGATCCCCTTCATTTTTCAGAATGGGTTTGATGTTCATGATCACGTCCCTGAGTGGGAGAGCAGTGTTAGTTTTGTCATGCAATAGGTAAACAAGGCAGCGTTTTTAGCCATGCCTAATTCTTTGATTTTTCGACCAAATACCTGCAAAACGAATGACATTCCCATTAGCCTCAGCTGTACTTTGTATTTAGTGCTAATTAGCAAATGCTAGCATGCTAACATGCTACACTAAGATGATGAACATGGTTAAACCTGCTAAACATCAGCATGTTAGCATTGTCATTGTGAGTATGTTTATGCTGATGTTAGCATTTAGCTCAAAACACTTTCGTGCCTAAGCACAGTTGCAATATGGCTGTATAGACTCTTTATCTTGTTGTTTTATGTAAGTGAGGAGAATTCAAAATGATGATTTGAGTGATTTTAGGGAGTTAGAAAGTTCATGTTCCTTCACTGGATGTTGAAAAAATTGCGAGAATGGATAGAAAACAGTGATAGTGGACTTTTAGGTGGAAGAATGCCAACAGAAAAGATCTTTTTTTAAAGCAGAAGTGTCCAATTTGGCGCAAATTCACCTGGGAAGAAACCAATCGGAGCGTTATTTCTCCCTGTTCTCATCCTCAACAGGCCAATCTTCTATTACCGTGGGAACGAGCTGATGGCTGTGAGGCTTGGACAATACAAGGCACACTACTGGACCTGGAGCAACTCATGGGAGGAGTTTAAAAACGTAAGACTCCCTTTTAACACAGCAACTCTGTCCCATCTCTGTTTCCTCAGTTCTTGATTTGCTCTGCCACATCCTCCCTCTTTGTCTCTCCTAATCTTACTCAAACACACAAACACTTTCACTGTTGGTGTTATCTTGAAAATGGCTCATCAGTTGACTGCTGTGTACATCAGAGCGTAATGAATATTAATGAAGAGCCCCCACATCGGCAAACTTACATCATTCATCAACCAGTTGACTTGTTTGTTCTAACTCCAGTGGAGATTTTCTTCCCCTCCATTTACATACCGACATTGCCTGCTGTAGACTTGTTCTTTTAGCTTCACGGAGCTCAAAAGGAAGAAAGAAAGGCATTTGCCAGCAGTATCTCTCGGCCGTAATTACATCAACGTGACACTGATTAAATGTATGAGAAGAAATGTGAAATCTGACACTTGAGAAACAGGATAGTGTGGTCCTTCTTTCTCTCCTCTGTCCATAAAAACATGTCCTCCTGTCCTCCCTCCATGGCTCCGCTTTTCCTGTGATCCAGTTTGTTTTATGCCCCATCGGTCGCTTAAATTGCTCTCTCCTTCAGGGCCGCTGAATCAATAGCAGCCTCCTTTATCAACTCATGTGAACTGAAGTGGAACTTCACAAATAATGGCGTCTGATTGCCTGTGAGTTGCCTATCGATTGGTGTGTGTGTGTGTGTGTGTGTGTGTGTGTACATGAGAAAGAGGGAAAGGACGAGAGAAAACATGCACATGTATGTTCGGTTTGTCCATATAGATGTGCATGTCTGTGTGTTTTATGGAGCGACTGTTGAGCTACAAGGGAACTTTAAATTCCCTAATATGCTTCATGTGATAATGGTTGAATCCTTAAACTGTAACCCATTGTATAAACATGAAAAATGTAAACAAACTGACTTATACACTCATATTGAGCTGTTTCACGCAGTCGGACTACGCATTAAATGTTTTGAAAATTGCCTTTAGAAGGAAAATATGTTTCAAGGTCCTTGTTTAGGCCTTCTGTGGTTGGAATAATGTTCATATCTTGAGCCTTAAAATGTATTGGCTTCAGTTTAACCTCACTTGCAACAGAAAACCACAATCAAACCTAAACATTGTGTTTTCCTGCTGGCTCTTCAGCTTTGGTTTAAAATATAATTTGGTTTTCTTGGGCCATGGTGAAAAATAAACAAGGGAAGATGTGTGTCTGTGAAGAAGAACAAAATTACAGGTTAATAGCTGAGAGACGTATTGCTCTGTCCTGGCTGTGTTCATGCAGCTCAGCCATGAGGAAAATGAGAAATTTCACAGGTTTAAATGGCTCTCATCAAACTCTCTTGAGGCAGTGTAGTGATGTTAATACTGAAATATAGTTTGTCGTGACTGTGGCTCCTTTGTATCTGGATTGCTGAGTAACCTATGCTACAGTAGGAGCTCTGTGGCAGCTGTAATAGCTTTTTTTTAACCTTGTTGAATACTTCACAAGGAGACGAATAAAAACTGAGAAATGACTTGTTTCCCAGACACCTGTTAGTCCTACGCTGGTTACTTATTTCATCAATTTCTGCACCAATTCTGAAGCAGAAATTGACAAGAGAGAAACTGTGCAGGAGCTCCTGTTCTGGATTCTTGAGCTAGATTAGAGCTCACGACATTAACGCTGCTAAACTACGCCTAGTTAAGTGACTTCATGGCAAAAAGCAAGAACATACATTACAGCAGTGTGCAGCACATGAAGACCTCCTGGAACTGATTAAGGTTTAGTTCACAGATCAACTGCAATTTGTACATGTCTATACAATATGTCCAGTATACTAGTTCTATCCCTGAGGTAGAAAGTATGTAAGTTTACAGTATATATTGTTTTAAATATTCAGCCACAGTCTACATAAAGTGGTTGTTCTCCCTCCAAAGCATACTTTTCTGACACCAAATATTTCCTTTTCTAAAATCCATACTGCCACCCCTGGATGCTCCTGCACTTTATCTTGTAATAGCGACTGCTCTGCTCCAGTTTGAAAGCGGCCTAGTTGTATCCATAGCATTAATGTCAGGGAAGATATGGGGTTCTTGCTGTTATGTCTTGGGTACAAGAGACAGAGTCAGAGAGATACACACAGCAGGCCTTTCTTGCTGCTCCTCTGGGATGAGATTTATTTTATTTTTTTCATTCTTTTCTGCATTTCTAAGCTTTTGGCTTCAAAAGACAGGACAAGTCTGGATGAGAGGAGGCTCTGCAGGGCGGGGGTGTGTGGGGGGGTATCTATCCTTCTCACTCCCTCTCTTTCTATCTCTTCTATATGCATTTTGAGGTGCTCCGTTGAGCGATCTCAGAGGGGGGCAGCAACAGCACCTTACAGATGAATGCTTTCTCAATATTAGTTGTGCTCATCAAAAAGTGTGTGTTTGTGTGTGTGTGTGTGTGCGCGCGCATGTGTGTGTTGAAGAATGGGGCTGATCTCCAGGGGGTTCTGGAGGAGTGAGTGTGACTCAATCAGGCTGTGATCACTGCCAGGCTCATGAGAATGGAGGAGCGAAGGCGTGGAGAGATGAAGGGGAGGCAGCACAAGGAAGAAAAGTCCTCTATTTTGTCAGTGACTCGAACCCCTTTATGCACCAACAGTGGCTGCATAAATAACATGACGGATTGGAAGACAATGTGCATATAGGCTATACTAGAATGAGATTAAGCAGTGAGCTCAGACTGGAAGGTGGCTGCAAGCCTAAATCTAAATATCCAGATCTCTTAAAATTGTACATGAGAAAACACACCAAGAAAAGTCCTTCTGCACACGTGTTTCAACTAAAATATCTAAAAGAAAAAATACAGACCATTGAAAAGGAGCAAATTGGACACGCACCATGGCAAAAAAAAAAACCCAGGAAGTTAAAGAAAAGGCATTACAGAGAGCAAAACAATGTCAGTAATTATTGAGAAAATGGGATGTAAGGAATTTGTTTTTATTTAAGTTTCCCTTATGTGGTACATAAAGAGTAAAAGCAAATATCTTGTTTTCTTACCAGTGAGACTGACCTCAAATATTGTGTTAGGTTGCTCTGTAGACAAAGGCTGATCTTTAATTTAGAGCTTTGTAGCTGAAACTGGGCTGTTCTGCTCTTTACTACAGAAGACAGGGCCACAGGACTCGGACTGAGTGGTGAAATGTTCTCAGTGGTTTAAAAATAAATAAATGTAAAATAACATCAGATACTTTAGAATCATGGAGAGGCGGAAAACCTCTCTGATCTGAAGGGTTTATTCATTCCTCCTCAAATGTAAGACTTTACTCTCTGTTTGAGTCTGTTTATAACTGTTGCCTTAAAATGACAGAATATTGTATTATCAATCACTAATGTAATCCTAATTCTGCTTGATTTACATTATTATACTTATACAAAGTTCTTACACATCCTTATTGTGCAATCAAGGCATTAGCCCTAACTGGTCGCTAGATTAGAAGTGTGCTTCAATAAAATTCAACTGGAAGCACCTCAACTTTTCTGCCTCCTTCATAATTATTAGCCAATCTTGGAATTTGCTGCAAATGCAGAACTGATATTAGCATCAATATGTAGCTGTTTTAGTAAAAAACAAAAAAGGTTTGTGTCTTTTTGTGTGTTTTCTCTTACAGGGTATCAACTTCTGTCCAGGTCAAGAGGTCCCGGGTGTGACTACTCACAACCAGAAAGAGCACACAATGCAGCCAATCATTTTCCACCTGGGACGGGATCCTGGGGAAAAGTTCCCTATCAGGTTAGTTCTCTGAAAACTTCAACTCTGTTTACAGCATTTCCAAGAGGGGAGGGGAGAGGGGAGTCGATCAGGAACAAGTGAAGAGATGTTGGAAAATGAACGGGAGAGGGGTGAGAATAGGAAGGCAGTTTGCCTGTTGGATGCACAGTGTAATGTGTATGAGATCAATGCTGATTCAGTGGCATGAAAACGAAGGTGGCGGATTGATCCGCTCAGCCGGAGCGCGCCTGATTACACCCTTCTCTTTGTGATTGCAAACAGCTCCTTAAAGATCACTATCTGGCCCTCAATCCTCTGGTGCACCTCCGCAGGTTAAAATTGCAAGATAAATTGTCCAGGTTCTAAATTGTGAGCGAGTGCTGTTTAATACCATTTTGTGTGCGTCTGCCTCGGCTCAGAGGAGAGTTAAGAATTGCAGAGAGGAGAGAGTGACGCCAGAGGACACAGACAGCCAGGGCTTAACTAAGACTATTACTAAATAAGGTTGCAAAGATAGATGAGCATCATCTTTTCCTGCGTGCTGTCAATGTAGAATATTTATGTGATCTTTTAGAAAAAAGTGACACAAGCTTACACCATGACTAATACATTAAGATAATCTCAAAATCGCTTTGATGAGAGAATATTCCTTTTGTGCACAGTGTTCGCCATGGCTCCCTCCTGCCATAAAACCTCCTGGATTGACCTTTCTTTTCTGCCTTCTGCAGCTCCCTCTCATATTTTGCTCCGGTCTTATCTCCTCTTTGCCTCCTGTGCTCAAACTCCTTTCAGTTCTGAAGTGAGATTGGATGATAAAACATTAATGTTGTTTTTCAATTGCCCACCTTTTAGCCTTGCTATTCACTTGGAAGAATAAAAAAAAAAAAAAAACTTCCAAAACCAATCAATACGCAGCCATGTGTTGTGCTGAGTGCTAGACGTGTGCATGCACACTCACACACACACTCGAACCAAAAATGCGCACTCATTTCTCACCGGGGTCATTGAGTTCGTCTACAAGGTCACCCCCCCTCCCCTTTCACCCCACACACACACCTAGCTGCATGACCTCTTCTTCTTCTACCCACTCTAATGTGTACTATTCAGTCCCCTTCCTCTCCAGACTGTCTTACTTTTTCCCTTGTTACATTTCCCTGTCCACCTACTGCTATGCACCTCGGCTCACTTCTCAAAACTCAGCTGCTGTCCCTCTGCTTCCACTGGGACCGTTCTCCTCCATCCTAGTTAAGTGTGTGTGTGTGTACACATGTATGTGTGCGTTTTGTCCGTGTGCTCCTCGGTCCCCCAGCTGGACTGGCTGCCTGGCCATCATTAATCTCTGTCTGCACCTAAAGAGCCACTTAAGATGATGTAGGGCCTGTCTGCACACATACCTTCACTACTGTCGCAGCCTGTGATATAAGCACACACACGCACACACACACACACACACACACACACACACACACACACACACACACACAATCCCCAGTCCAGCACACTCACCAAGGAAAACAGTGTATATTATAATTATGCAATCTAGGAGAGAATTTGGGAACAGTAGTTTTTTAGTTTCTGGTTGTTTTTCTTTTGTCTTATAACTGATTACAAACAGAGGCCCAGCTGCCATTGTTTTAGGCAAATTTGATTGGAGTTGGAGGATGACAAGGCTTGTGTTGGTGGTCCATCTGTCCAGGATGAAACGCAGACCGAGCCAGGTCTGCATCTACCTGCATCCCCATTGGATTTGTTCAAAGCCCTTTTGCTGCCTTCCACTTGGCCCTCCATCTCTGTGACCTAAGGCCGTGAGGTTAACACATCCTACTTTCTCACCACCTATAGCTCAGCTCGCGTCCCCTGAGCCCCAAGAGTGTAGTCCCAGCCCTGACACCGCAGGCAGCCCTGCACAGTCTGGCCTCATCTGCTGCCTGCCACCAAGCTCTTGTGTCCCCAATCAATAGTCCTTACTGAAGTGCTCAATTTCCACCGGGGTGGAGAAGATGGTGGAGCGGAGGTGTAGGCAGGACAGATGTATTTGATTGTCTCCTCAATTCCCCCACCTTCTGCTACTGCGTGGTTGTTTATGTGTGTGTGTGTGTGTGTGTGTATGTGTGTGTGTGTGTGTGTTCCAGCAATAGTGTTATGAATCAGTAATCAGAGTGGTGACACACCTGAGCAATGCCCCCATCCCCCTTGGGTGCCATACATTATAAATCAAAAGACTCCATTTGCATACAGCCTGCTTATTATTCCAGAATGTGCCTCTACACCAGTAGGCTAAGGGTTATAATCATGATAATGAGCTGTGCTGACTGTGGGCTTTTTATTATTTGTTTGCAGAGGGGCATAAACAAATGATATTATTAGTTTTTGATTTAGAGGTCTGCACTGTAAGATTTTCAGTGCATAGACAAAACAATAGAGAACTTCGTGTCTTATGCAAGTTTCTCAGTACATGGCATGCTTTGCCTGCAGACTTGTACGGAGAAACTGAAAACTTATAGCAGTCTGAGAAATCTCCCTTACATTTACTTCTATTAAGTTGCCTCATCACTTATCACAAAATGAATCGCAACAATGAGCAGCGGGCACAGATAGGAGGGGAATGAAATGTCCCTCTTGCTGATCGAGATCGGGCGAAAGCAGAATTTGCGATTTTAGATAGCTGAAGCAATTTAATCTGAATGTCTGATTTTTTTAACCTAGGGGAGCAATCCGGTTTCTTCCTATCAGCTAGGGTCACAATGCATAGATAGTTAGCTTATGACGAATGTGGCACACCAGGAGAGAGACTAATTGCAGCCAGTGCACTACCAGTCGTGTAATTGTAGGGGAAAGTAAAGACTGAGAGTATCAAGGAAAGGAGCAGGTGTTAGCTGATGGAGGAAGCCTTGCTGCCCTGTGGGAGATCTAAGAGGGAGGGTAGGTGTGAGCTGGACAGGGGCTGGGGTTATTACTCTAATTGACACTTCACCTCACACACATGCACATGTTCCCCAGGGGCCAATCAGAGGGTTTGCAGTGGAGGGACGATGGAAGGCTGGCACAGGTGCTGCCGGCGAGTGTATCAGGGGTGTAATTGCACTGCTGATATTTGTCTGTCCGTGTGTCACGCCACCAGACGCCCACTCCCCCAACACACACACACACACACACACACACACACACACACACACACACACACAGCCCATTAACCCTACAGGTCCTATTGAGAGCAGCGTTCCTTTGAAAGCCTTCAGGGCCCCTGTGTTTTACACACTGAATATAATAATGCACAGAGGTGCTCGGGCTCACTGGTGGCCAACAGCAGTAATTGAGAGACAGGGGATGGGATAGGGGTTACATAGTTCACCCTGCTGAGTACGCTTTCCCAAAGGGTGGCCGAGTGAACAGCCTGTGTGTGTGTGTGTGTGTGTGTGTTTCTATTTCTGTTTTTGTTGGTGAAACCTACAGCATGTCCCCCACTTTGATATAATGAGTAAAGCTTGGACTGGATACATGCACCCTGACAAAAAGGCACAATTTTTGGCATACTCATCCGTGTGTATGTGTGTGTTCGTATGCATGGTTGTGTGTTAGGCTTTTCAATTCATAGTAAAACAGCTGAAACAAATAGACAAAACATATACAGAATAAAAACTGACTGTGTGCATTTGTGTCGATGTGGGTTTGCACTTTTTTTGGTCAGACAAAACAAGACACCTGAAGATGTAATCTTATGCTCTGGTAAAATTGTGGTGAATTTAATTTTGATTAGTCCAAAAAAAACCCTGGCAGATAATAGACAATGAAACAAATTGTTATTCGCAATGTATTCTGTGTTCGCAGTGTTTTGACTAAGGAGTACCAGGATGTTCTGAGCAGGATCTCTCTGGTTGTGGAGCAGCATAAAAATACTCTGGTGCCCGGTATTCCCCAGCTCAACATGTGTGACGTGGCCGTGATGGTGAGATTTACATAACATAAACAAATATACCTTTTACTTTCATGATGCAGTTTATTGTAATTGCAAAAAAAAGAATAATTATGTTGTGGACACAGGCTTGGTTGTGTGTAGCCACCTCAAGCACTAGAGACTGTAAACTCCACTGCTGTGGATTTATTTGTAGCATAGCACTGCCCCCTTGTGGTGAAGAAAATAAACACAATTTTAGGTAGGGTTAGAATGAATCATGGTTCCACTGTTCTGTAATATAACGTCTTATCCTGTGTCATGCTAACATGGATCTATTGACTTTTTATATCTTAGCAAGCCATTATGTGTTGATGTCTGTATCCACATATTTGTGTGGGGAAAAAATGCTGTTTCATAAACACTTGACATTTTTGTCTGTTATAGAGGCAATTTTGAATATTGCATTATTTAAATTCCAGTGACTTTTCAGTCAGTTCAGAAGAAGTTGACATTTACAAGTTTAATATTGGGTGTTTTTAAGATGACTAAAGTTTATACTGAAAACAATTGTGCAGTGTGAAACCGAGTCTGTACTATCGCCACTCAATGGTGATTGTTTTATAAATACATTCTGCTAATATGATACAATTACATGTACCCCTAAGTTATTGTTCCAATAAAATAAACACACACACACACTGACAAACAGCTAAACTTTTACAAGATAGTCATATCTTCCTGTAAATTAATCATATCTTTGATAACTACATATTCTTGTGCTTACTGTGATGGCCACACTCTGTTACAGAATTGGGCCCCTGCAGGCTGTGAGAAGTTAGGAAAGTGCCTCAAAGTGCCCAAGTCGGAGCCCTGCAAGTGCGACTGGCCACACTGAGAGCCAAACTGCAGAACCAGACGCGAGGAAGCAAACCTGAAGATGTGACTTTCTACAGAACCGCAAACAACCTTATCATTTAAAAGAATATGTTATTTAAATTCTTTGTTTTTTATGTACAACATTGAAGAGAGGGACATGGGGTAAAACCAAGGGAATTAAGTTGGTATAACAACATTACATTGATTATGCAAATAGCTTTTACAGCTTGGATGTTAATGAGCCAGCACAACGTCTACCTGTTCTGGAAAAGTTCTGCATCAAGAGTCAGTGGTTTGAATCACAACTCATTTAATGATGCAGAGCAAACAGGGAAATGTATTTATTTTAATCATACCTAATGAGTAGTAAGAAATTATACCATCTTGGATTGTTGTCTGTATCCTTTTTACATTCATACTGCAAAACACGTGGTTTTCAATAAAAAGTGATTTTTATTGCATTGTGTCATGACTATTTTTGGGACCGTGGATCCGCTACATTCACAATGCATGCATGATGTGCACATACGCACATGGCAAAATATATTGTATTGTAAATTTACTGTTGTTCTGCTCTTGGATCTTAAAACACCTGACAGTCAACACGTAAATTTCACTGAATTCAATGAGTAAACTAAAACCTGTAATGTTGTCCACACCTAGTGACGTTTCTGCTGTTAATTTATTCATCGTGATGTAATAGCAAGGCTAACTTAATCTTAAATATGTCTACCTCAGCCTCAGCTTTACAAATAAATTTAACCAAACTCTCTATTAAGTTTGACAGATTACTGGCAGGCCCTGAGGGAGATTCTTCTGTTAAAGTTAGAGTACATATTCATTTATGTATGTTTTGTTTAGCTTTTACAGTCAACGTTCAAGTAGCTGCTGGTGTGAAAATATTGCACAAATTCTTTCTAACAGTCATTTCCTAAACCTACGGCTAAAAGGAAATTGCTTGTTTCAGGAAGCAGAGGGGGTGAGCTGTCTTGTGTAAATGAAATCGCACCATCACGTCAGAGGATCAAAGTTAAAAACCAAACATGGACGTGGACGCTGCTTTTGTCAAATCCAAGAGGGGAATCCTGAAAGTAGCAGAGATGGTAAGACAAGCTGCATATGACCAAACAACTGAACATTTTCCACCTCGCAACAGAAGTAATAGCTAAGACGTGCTGGCAATGTCCTGTACACATTAGAAAGGGGTACAGATACAGTACATGAGGCAATAACAAAGTAACTAGTTAACTATGTTACTAGACAGTATATTTTAGAGGATAAAGGAGCAACTTGGTCAGTTTGTGTAAAAAATGTGATGCGGAAACATGAGTGGAATCTCAGTTCCTCTTTCTCTACGTATAAGGACAACAAGTTGTATGAAGGAAGGCAATGAGTGAATCAGAAGAACTGATATGCTTGAAGTTTAGGGAAAAATCTCAAGTCATGGTATTACAATTCAGTCTCTCTTTTTCTGCTTTAGGTGACTCTCTTTGTGGCATTTGTGTGTTTCGCTGTAGCATCCGGACCAAAGTACATTGCAGCCACAGTGTTGGAGTTTCTGATCACGTTACTTCTGGTGTTGCTGTACGTGCTCAAACTCAACAAGAGGCTGACTTTCTTCTTTTGGCCTCTCATTGTGGGTGATGTTTTACAGCACAACATTATAATACCCTACAACTGTTTATAGGCCTCGTGCTGAAGAGAATAGCTCTACATGTTGCATTTAAAGTTCTTCTCTTTTCTTCTCTTTAGGATTTTTTTAATTCCATGTTTGCAGCAGTCTACTTTATTGTCTTGAGCCTGATGGCTGTGACTACATACTCTCTTACAGGCACACTGGTTGGAGGGGTGAGACATATTTCCTTAATCTATCATATCGATAGCAATATCAGTTGTGTGGGCGCGCGCACACACACACACACACACACACACACACACACACACACACACACACACACACACACACACACACACACTGGACCCCGGATGTGTTGACCTGTAGTGTGATGATCTGCTCTCTATTTGCAGCTTGTTGGTCTGGTGTCAGCTGGGCTGCTGTGTGTGGACAGCTACATCCTTTTCAAGAACATCACATTCAACAAGCCAAGAAGTGAAAACCAAAATCAAGACATTACTGATTACTAACTAAATAGACTAAATGAATACAATATTGTATGTAAGCATTGACAAGTTCAAATCCCTACCACTGATTACTGTCTCATGAGCTCTGAGATATGAATAACTTAACTTATTGTAAGACTGTATTGTACAGTGTGTTTCAGAACGTTTCTACCACAAAGCTTGTACCAGTTTTCAGCATATTTAACATTACAGCTGTAGTTCAAATTGATGCGGGTATATTATTGAAAGATGTTTTATAGATATTTTTTTAAATTGACATAAATCTTATGCAAACAACAAATATCAATAAAGATTTTTCTTTGCCCTGTGACATCACGAGTTGGATATTTCTACTACGGGCTCAGGATTGTGTTGCGTGCAGCTGGGGGCATCGCATTTCACATCTGGAGAACGCAGATGTTGCTCTTCTTGGAGCTCTCGCTGCGTTTCCGCGCTGTCATTGTTTCCGTTTCCACCTCCGAGAAGCCTCACGCCTCCTCATATCTTTTTTTTTTGTTGTTTATTTAGCCCTGAATCCACTACGTTACGTGGAGTTTGGGCTATCTGAAGTTTGAATAGAGTTAAAAATCTTTTTCAACCATGGGGGACATCGAGGATCCCAACTCGAATCGGCCGCGCCAGACTACCCTGCTCTCTGTTCTCCCGAGCAAAGAGTTCGTCTCCTCAAGGAAGGGCATGCTGCTTATTGCTGAAGTGGTAAGAAATGACCAGAGGAATCACTTCTGAAACAAATTAAACTGTTACTGTGCCTTTGTTCCGCCTGATGCGCGTAAAAGTCAAAGCGCGGTGCGTTTTGGATACGTCTATGTTCTGTTTTCTAATAGTTATGGCAGCTATAGCTATGGGTTACTTTAATTCACAGTTAAAAATAACTTTTACAGACTGTTTAGCTTTCGTATTGAATATAGGTCAGTCAGTTTCCATCATAAGGTTTCCATTAGTAAAGGGAGGAGCAGAAAAGGTTTATTGCAACTTCTGAAACTTGGGATAAACATTTATACTGGATTATGGAGGCACCGCACGAAGACATTCATTGTTAAGAGTCCTCTGTGCTGTTAGTGATCAGCTAAATAAGATGATAATAATCTGTCTAAGCTTCTTTCAATCTCTCAGTGGTGTGTCATTTTGTGCATAATCAATTTAAGCAGCTAATGTTAGTTCATAGAGCAGTTACTTTTTTGTTCACTGTTCAAGTGGATTTCAACAAACCAGGAACTGAAAGACTGTGTGTGTCAGTATGATCATGGCGTTAGTGGTGGTGGGGGTCACCAGCATCATGCATTACTTGCGGGAGGGGTCTTCTTGCAGTAACTGCAAGACTACAGACTAACAATGCTGTATCATGTGACGTTCAGCTCATGTTGGGCTATGGGAGAGCAGTCATCCTCCCCACAGTCACAATCTTCACTCTGTTGCCATAACATGTAGTCTGCAGCACTGTCCTCACTGTGTGTGAATGCATGCAGAGCTCAACAGCCCCCCTGCATTTACACCACACAATACAGCCGCTTACTGCTACTTAACAAAGTGATTGTGATCTGCACCCCGAGGCTAACACGCTTCTGTGTAACTAAACTAAAAACCCATTGGCCTCTACTTTAGGACATTCGTGATGTGCTGTGCAGGGTTTCTATCAGGTGGGCTGCCTCACCTGAAATAAAGACCACCTCTGCTAAAAATGAATGCACTTTTAGGAAAGATAACATGAAGCTTTGAGGAAAAGAGTAGAGGTGCTATTTCACACAGCAAATTATAGTATTTGACATGTTATTTATTGATCACAAGATGAGATGTGTCAGTACATGTGTGTCTCACTATCTCTGATAAGCTACTTTCTGGGGAAAACCCTGGTGTGTGTGTGGTGAGAGTGTGAGGTAGCACGGGACTTAACCTATCATGAGTTATGGTTTGTATGGTTGAGCTCCTTTTATCTTTGACCTAAAAATGGTTGGATTCATCTCTGGGCTTTCTGCCTCCATTTTAATATAATGGACGTTCATTTGTGGCGCTCACATCATCCACAGAATGGATAAACTTCTCTGTATGTATGGGTGTATGTCTTTATAATGATATGGTAGATAGATAGTCTGATATGGTACATTTTCTGGAAAAATCAACTGGCAAACTGTTAGCCAGAGTATCTTGACATTTTGGCTAACCCGACAAATAAAGGAACTTCATCACATTGAGGCAAAAATAAAGAAACATTGTCCACAATGATGTTGTACAAGCAGAGGAAAGCTACCACAGTATAACAGTGTGGGGAAATCGGTTGAGAAATCTATATTGTGTCACATATTCATATCACCCATCCCTAAGTGGAACATAATTCTTCACTGTTATGACCACCACCACAAGAAAAGCACCCTCGTTGTATTTGAATATGGGCAAGATACCACTAGATGTTGTGAGAGATGTTTATGTAGTAGTTCAAAGGTGTGGAATAGTAGTAAATTGGGATTTGTTTCGTTTTAGCTTTGGTATTATTACTGTTCATATAATTATACTCCTGGTATTTACTGTATTGTTCCATGTGCACTGTGTGACTGTGTTGCTGTAGCTGGGAAGCTATTCTTGTTGGAATATTAGTGTCACAGTTGTATTGTCCTTTTGATACAATGTAAAGCTTACAAGCAGTGTTATATCAGCCCACAGTCACTGAACTCAACTGTTGTGTGAGTCTTCCAAAGAGAGCGCAGCCTGTAGCTTTACCATTCTTGGGAGTATTAGTCAGACACATACCCTGCTGAGCATGCATTATTATGCACAGAGTGTCAGACCACAGTGTATTTCTCATTAGGATCCTCAATCTCAGCCAGCAACAGGCCCGACGAGGAACGTGAAATCACAGGGTGTACACTGAGTGTGCTGCAAAAAGCAGGTTTTTCCATTTTACCATTACATTTAAAATATTTTCAAAATGCAAACAAGCTGCTAATAATGGGTACTGTGTGCAAAGTGTGCCTACCTCCCTAGGTGGTATAAACTGAAACACTAAGGATTGTCAAAATTCTGGGCTCAGTATGTAATGTGTTTCTGGCCTCAGGATTTATGATGTTTTTGTGAGTTTAAAAGCTCACATATGCACTCACTGCAAGTTTCACTGCCTTCAACACCTGCTCATTTGACTCATCATATACCTTTTAAGGAGCAGTGCTTTGAAAACAATGCTCTCTCCCATCTGATCCCACTTCAAAATACAGTTCGTCTTTACTACAGAGTTAGCCAAATGAAACGATTAGGCAGAGGTGATAGTAAAAGTAGAAATACCATGGTCTAAATACTCAATTACAAGTAAAAGTCCTCAACTCAAAATGTTGCTTAAGTAAAAGTACAGCAGTATTATCAGCAAAATGTACTTAAAGTTTCAAAAGTAAAAGTACTTGTTATGCAGAATGACTCCTTTCACAGTGTTACATATTATTAATATTATATTATTCTGTTTTTAGCACTAAAGAATAGCATGTTAATGTTAATGTACTTTGTATATTACTGGGTAGATCAGAAGTATAGCTCTGCATCTTATCATGTGTTTTTTAATGTAAAAAGTAACTATACGTATCAAATTATTGTAGTGGAGTTAAAAGTACAATATTTCCCTCTGAGATGTAGTGGAGTAGAAGTATAAAGTAGCATAAAATGGAAATACTCAAGTAAAGTACAAGTTGTTGCCTTATTACGGGGAAATCTTATGGCTCCATGACAGGCTGCTGCTCAGTCACAGCAGCTGCAGCAGTTTGGGTTCAGTCAGAGGGAGTTCCTAACCTCATGGCAGTGTAGGATGACTGACTGAGACAAAGACAAGATGGCCGGGCCTGTTTGAGGTTCCAGTGTCTGGACTTGCCTTCATTTGCACTGATATGGTGCGTCCAGCCCTTCTAATGGAGAGTGTCAAACACAGGGTAGGCTCATTTACTTGCATTTTAACTACTTGTGACGTTGTTGCACACACACAGCACATTTTAACGTCTTCTTTCATTATTACCGCTTTGTGTTTGTGGGCGTTTGCAGAAGTGTGTTTGTGTGTGAGAGAGAACGAGAGGGATTCAGTGTAACTGTGTACAAGCCTGTGTGAATAAACATTGTCTTTTAACAGCTGTATCTCCTCACAGGAAGCCCTGTGAAGTACAGGCCTGAAGCTGTAATTCACAAAGACTCACAGCTTTGGGGCGCTGTAACATTATCTTAAAGGGAGAAGATCAAAGAAGATTCAACTTCATTTTATTTATCAGTTGGATTAAAAATGTAAATTTGCCTTTGGCTTCAAGCAGCTCATTTAGAAATAAAGTCAAGACAGGAGACGTGCCTCCTTCAATGTCTCTTAGTTGTCTTCAATCACAAAAGGAAACACAGATTTTAGTTTACCCTTTGCTCAAGACTTCAGTCTTAAACTTTTCATTGATCTAAAAGCACAGTACATCTTCCACTTATTATCTCTCTATTTCTAATTGTCTCTGTAGGCTCTGTCCTTTGTATCATTTGTGTGTTTCGCGGCATCCACGGCAGCAGCCTTTGTGACGGTTCCCCTGCTGGAGTTCCTGGTTGCCTCCTTCTTGTTGTTTGCCTACTCCACCAAATTCAATGAGAGGTTTAAAGGCTTCCTCTGGCCTCTTATGGTGAGCGCAATTTTCAAATAAGATTTAAAACTTTGTGGTGTACATGAGTAAAACTCTGGCGCTAAAAAGAAGAAAATAGTAATATAAAGTTAGATTTTTCCTCTGAATCATGGTGTTTCTTTCTTTTCTCTCAAAGGATTTCATGAGATGTGTGACTGCCTCCATTATATTTTTCATCATCTCCATAATTGCAGTGTCCAAATATGTGGACGGGGCCTCTAAGGCTGCTGGGGTAAAGTCGACTTTTGAACTCTCCTCATAGCCTACACCGTAATTTATCCAGCCTTAGCCTTTGTCCAGTTCTTATTTCACTGGTGGTTTTGCACTGTATTGATATCAAGTGTCCTTCCTTTCACAGATATTTGGGTTCATTGCCACCATCGTTTTCGCTTTAGACTTTTACCTCATCTTTAATGAGCTGGCCACTTTCCTAAAGCAAGGAGGGGAGTCCAATGACGAGCCATCAAGACAGCGAGGTAACACCCCACATGAAAATCTGATTTAAGGCCATATAAGAACTTAAATGATAGACTGTATATGTTTTTATACATGGACATACAGTTTGATTCACTATCTGTTTTTCACACAGTAAAAAGTATATGTGCTGATACATAGCAGAAATAGTTTTGTACATATATGATAATTCAGCATTTATGAAGGCATACATGTATGGCGTTTGAATATCCTGTGCTTTATACTGCACACCCATATATAAGTCAACATAAAAATGAGTATTTGACATATGTGATTTTAATATGTTCATATTATTAAAAAATATGGCTATAAATTACTTAATATAGGCATGTATGAATGCATGAATTACAACTATGTATGCCCAGTTGGTTTTGCAAACTATTTTAAAATGTACATGCACATGCAAGATAAATTCCATATTTTGGGATATTTGTCTACTTTAACTACATGTTGGTGCAGCGATTAACACTGTCGCCTCACAAGCAACAAGGTCTTGGGTTTGAATCCACCGCCCAGCTGGCTGGATGGAGTTCTTACTCATTTAAGGAACAATATATCAAAACCTAAGTAAAAAGCATGTTGGACATATATTAAACTGGCCATTTCTGCTACATTTTGAGATATATGTTTATATGTCAGGTATGTCCCATTGTTTACATGCCCATACTGGAAGAATCCTCTTCCTTTTTCTGGGATTAAAGAGTTGGTTCGTCCAAATTACAACAAACACATTTTCTCACTTACCTCTAGCAGTATGTAGCCAAGCAGATAGTTTTGGTTTTGTTTGCCCAGGTTTTGAGATCTCTTTCTCTGAGATATAAGTTAATTTGTGGTGTCCATGTTACTCTGGATAATCCACAGAACATGCTGTCATGTATTTTATATTTTGTTGTTGTAATTTGGGTAAACCCCCCACTTTAAATGTGTAATGTTGACTCACACATTTGGTTGTGCAGTCTGTAGAGCTGCAAATAAAATAATGGAAGTAAGTTGTGTTCATGTGGCAGAGTTCAATTTACATATGAAAGTGGGTTTGTTACCTTTTACTGCAAACACAAGTGATCAAGTTACAGCACAGACAGACATTTAAATTCTCATTTTGAGTGCCACAAATGAAGTACTTTCACCTCCTTTACATTGTGGTGGCGGCACAAGTTTCACTGATGGATATTTTAAGACCTCAGTAAACAAAATCGAAACTATCTGCACTGTTCGGTACCGCTAGGGGGAAGTGCATAAGGTTTTTGTGATGTGGGTGAACCAATGCTTTAAACAACTAAGTTTTATGTGTCAAAGATTGCAAAGTGTAGTTTCATGGGAATAGAATCTACCATTTTTTTTCTCTGTGATATCATGACTTAACCTCAGATAGTGAAATCCATCATGTCCGCTCATAGTTTAAAAGATGTAAATGTCTTCAACTGCACCACATTTTTCGATTTGTTACTTTCTTGCAAGAAAGTCACTACACTTGCCAACGTTTTACTTATTTATGTAAGTGGTCCACAGAAAGCGCACACGGAGAGCTAACACTCATTCTGATACCAGAGGTGTTTTCTTTTTTGTTTTCTAGATGAGTTGTCAGATTCTGATTCGGACTGAGAGCACGGGGATCTTCACCAGCGGATATGTTTGATCAAACAAAATAAACCTTTGCAGGAGAGATTTCCACCGTTGAGCTGCCACCTGCAAAGATCCGCAAGTGTTTCGATATGCCACAAGGTTACATTCATACTGTGTACAGTAGAACATTGATGACATTGATTCGTTGGTTTATTATGTGCATCTATTGGTAGTTGGGGGATTCTCCATACAGGCATCCAGAGCCAAACATGTTGAACATCCAAGAGTGGAAATGTTCTTCACACATTAATCATTCAGGAAACAAGTCTAAACTGATGTGTCAAATATGTTGGTCTTTTGTAATTACTAATTGACTGATCATTACATGTAGTTTATTAAATAATGCTCTGTTCTTTTTCATGCCCAAACTCATATCCAGTGTCTTAGATGATTTGGGAAAAATACAAAAATGCCATTATCAACCTGATACTTAAATCATCATAAAGCTGTGAAATTGTTTGGTCATGTGTTCTTAGAAGCTGTTTGTACAATCTACATGTGAGATGGGACATTTGGGCGTGTACTGTGACCCTATTTAGAGACATTTTAAACTACAACACTAAATTAATGTCCGTAGTGATTACATGTTTAGGAGTACTAACAATGAAGTTGTATTCTAACAAAAATGTTTCAGTCTTTTTAAATGGAAGTGCTACATACAAAATGGAAAGACAGGAGGCATCATCATCATTTATACATTTACAGTATTACTATTAAAAAAACATGTACAGTATATAGAAGAACAGATTGGTTGCAGGTTGGCTGGTTACAACCTCTGTCCAATTGTCTTAACTCTACAGGAGTGTATTTTTTATAATTTGAGGATGATATTTGCTTATCTTCCTTTAAATTCCACTTTTGGGTCAACAGAGTTACCGTGGCGTGCTGTACTGCATGACAACCTTTTCTGGGTCGCTACATTGTTTGTATGTCCCAAAATGTTTATGTCTGAGAGTTGAAGCTGTAAGCAACAGTAATGATGATACATTTTTAATTACTATTCAATTAACCCAAAGTTTGAGAGACTCTCTGCTCTTATGTTTCAGTTTGTCTGCTGCTGTATGTGCTTCTTACAACCTGTGTGTGTGAATAACAGTGCTTTGAAGCCACTTAACGCATTACTATTTTAGTAAATCCTAAATATCCTGTGAACCTCCTTTTTTGTATTGAAAAGCATCTTTGCTTATTTTGGTTTTCCATTCTAATTGTTTTGTTGGGGTTTTTTTGTCAATTCTGCATGTATGTTTGATTCTTCAGTTCTTCTACTGCCACTACTGAGAAATTCGACGCACTAGAACGCCACAGTGACTGTTTATGTAGTAAACACTGCACTACAGCACTGTGAATTTAAAATAGATGACTGAAAACTGGCTTCTAATTTCCACGTGGAAAGCATTTGGCGTATTAAAAGTTGCAATTACATCCAATAATTATTTACTGTTGTGCCTTTTATAGGAGGGTTTTGATAGTTTGTTACTTCTGTGGCTTAATTTGTATTAAGATTTTGTTTGAATGGTGCCTCGGCAGAAATCTGCAGAAGTTGCTAATAATAAATTGAGACTAAAATAGAGAAAAAGCTCCCAGATCTGTGCCAGCTGAGAGCTATATGTGCACACGTCTGCAGGGCAAAAGATGCAAAAGAACCGGCCTTGACTGACGCTAATCAGTGTGTGACGTTATGTGTCTTTGCTGTCCTATGAAAACCATGTATCTCCAAAACATTCACTTTTCACATGCTAAGAAAAACAGAACCTTGTGATATTTTGTCACATTATCATTTTAAATGGTTTATTCAGCCTAAGAAGTAGAAGAAATTTCACCCATAAAGAAACATTCAATTCTTCAGTTTATCTGAAAAATTCAACATCGCCAAATCTGGAGATGCATGGTTTTCACCAGACAGCAACAAAACTCAACTATGCCGCTTTGCCGTGCACACACAATTTAAAAATTGTCTTCTGATCAAGATGAACACAGTGCCATTTTATACATGAGGCCGCTTGCTGAACTATTGTAGGTGAAATATAACATTTGTTTTTTACTGTTTAGGCCTTTTTGTGCAAAACATGTTTGAATAAAAACCTGAGCTATTTTCAATAATGTCCAAATCACTTTATTTAAATTGTCACTATAAACTGATGTGAAGCCTTTTGTGTTTGTTTTAAATACAAAAATACAGACCCTCGCTGTAACCATCAACAAAGCACACGGAATTAAAAGGAAACAGAAGAGCATCTCACCCGTAAGTCAACTGATCATGTCACGCTGTTTATAGCACAATCTGGAAACTACAGTGGAAAGCATTTCTTCTCTTCCCCATAAATACAAATAGTTCATAACATCGTAGCATAAAGTTGTATATAGAGAGCTGCAGCTTGATAGTTTGTGACAAAATACGATGGTCAGTTTATATCATCAAATAGCATAATGCACTTGACATGATTGTGTTGCAAAGTTTGCTGTACAAATGTTTATGTGAACATTTTACATCACTCAGAAACAAATCCATCAATGTTAAGTGACATACAGAATAACAAATATGATTGTCTATTCATAAAACTACTTCGGTCACCAAACCAGGAGAAATAGCAGTTGTACATGATATAAGTTACTAAAAATATGAGAAAAGTCTGATTAATCAAGCATACTGCGTAGTGTGGACACTTTTTAGACTGTTTAAGAAGCCATACAGTTTTTATTTTTCATATCAAACCACAGTCAAAGACATTTCTGGTCCTTCCATTGTACACACACTACTGAAGTTATCTGGCTGTACAGTCAGTCCACTGAAGTCACAAGATTTAAATGAAGACCAGGAGATGGAGCCATAGAGTCGATTTAGATCCGGCACACACTCACCCAAGCCTAATATACATAACAGGGTCTCAAACAACAACGAAAACACACACACACACACACACACACACACACACACACACACACACACACGTGTAACTGTAGTGTAGTTTCAATGCATTAGAACAAGACACCAAAAATGAAGCTGACATTTCTTCCTTCATCCTGAAAAGCAAAATACGATGTGATTTTTCAAGATTAAGCCTCCTGTTTGTACAGGTACACTGGCTGGACAGAAAAACATTAAAGTCTGTTTTGCACTCAGCTTCAATGTGGAATGATAGAGGTTTCATAATGCACAAAGTGTGTGATAATATACTGTAGATACATATACAGACATTTTAATTGAACAACTGAACCGAATACAGAGTGAAAGCTGTGACAATAATGCTAAATGTACCATATTTCCACCCCACTGTCTCCACCTTCACCCGACTCCTCATTTTTAAATTAATTTCCACTTAACATAAAGTGTCAGTTAATCCCATTCACTATGATGGCCCTGTGTGTAAGAATTAGGAAGGAATTAAGAAATACAGCGTTCAGGTCGAGGCACCCTGTGATTTCATTTTAAATGTTTGTTTTTTAAGAATGAAAGATTGAAAGGAGTGTGTCAATACCTGAGATACAGTGTATAGGCTAAGGGCATTGATCTTGACCAGGTCGCCTACTGATGTTTGTTTCAAAATGAATCCCACTGATGTGCCATCAGCATTTGTGTTACCTGAAGCCTTGGATATGTGCAAAAGTAACAAGATGCCAATTACTGCATCATCGCCTGATAAAACCTACTCCTGGCTCACAGTGTTGACCTCACACAGACCTCAAAATCAACATTTTAGGAGTGCTATTGTGAATATTTCTTGGATAGTTTACGCACACCCTGGGATAAAATAGATGGAATGAAGTATTGAGAATTTCTGTTTTGGTCTCATAATTTTGTCAAACCTATTGGATGCATTTTTTCACTCATTTGAAAATGTTCACTTTTTGTTGCCCGTCTTTATTGCAGTTAAGAATGACCCTGTGCTGTTTCTGTATAATTGCTGGCGGGAAAGATCTTAAAAGCGGCTGAAGGTCACAAAGGCATTTGTAAAGTTAGTCAAGACAAACTCTTATGTCAGCATGTGTAATCTTTAGATTAAAATATCTAATGTCAGCCGTGCTCACGGGTAGAAGACAAAGGCTGATGTCAGTATCTAAGAAAGAACAGTAAAGTCATGCTGCTTCTGTTGCACTGCAGGTTACTGTATGTCGCTGGTCCAGTGGCTTCCTGGATCCATGATCACATTTATTACCATAGACTTCACAGAAAGCAGCGTGAAACAAGCAGACTGTACAAAAGCTGACCTTCTTTCACTCGACTTCATTCACAGTGAAACACAACTTTCTAAAAACCTACGCCAGAAGGAGTTGGTGCACAGTTAAGAGTGAAGTCAGCCTTTGTATTTTGGCTCTTTGTGGAAGTCATCCTTCACACTGATTTAGAAAGATATGCGGATGAACCGTTTTTACAGAGAATACCTTCAATTCTGACTCGAGCTCTTCACTTTAGAGTCTTTATGTGTCGCTGAAGCCAGGATAACAAAGCCACAGAGCTCATCTGTGGCTATGAAATGAAGATTTATTCAGTGGCTGGGCAGGCGGAAAGCACAGCTGAGGTGTGATGCGAAGTCAAAAGCATGTGGTGAGCTTGAGACGGCCCTGTCCTGAAGGCAGAGTAGCGTCCATCTCAGCCAGCTGCCGGTAGTGTGTCTTTTCCGTAGTCCGTCTGATTGTCTGACAGCACTCATGCAAGCTCAGGTCTCAGGCCTCCATTTCTCCACGAGATACCGTGCGTGCTCGCATGTACTCGCTGGTCTGAGCCGCCCCAGGACACCCATTGCCAAGGCGCCACCTCCGTACTGCCAGGAAGGTGTTTATTCCATACACACCTGTCACCAGGAAGCCAAAGATCTGCATGCAAGTGGATATAGGAAGTAGAATAACAATGTCTGAGTTTGAACGGGAACCAAAGGACTAAACGCTGCACAAACAGTTCCTGTGTCCTTGTAAATTTCTCAGTGCAAATTTGATTTAGGCTGATGTAGTTACAGCAGAAACACATGAAAATCTCTACAGACTAATAACATTAAAACATGTAAGCTTTTAAGCCTAAAGTGCATGAACAGACACATACAGATAAATGAGTTTAATCATGCTTTCTAAAAATACACACACATGCATGCACAAATGGTCTAGTGTGAAAAAATGTGAATTCAGGTTTATTTTGGCAGCTTTCGGCTCACTCATCAGATAGCATGTGACTCAGTGATGACAGTCGCCTCTGCTCACCCAGAGATATGAGATAAAAGTCAGCTAGGTTGCTGAATGAGACTTTTGCTGATGTCTTCCGTTGCACCGTATATTTATACACAAGTATGAATCCTTGTTGAACTTGACAACTGATAAGAGGAGGTTTGTAAAGATGTCTGCTATGTTTTGTATCTGCATATCTTGGCAGAAGGGGAAGGTTCTGACTACTCACCACTGCTGCTATTTCAGCTCCAGTGTTGTGGTTGATGCAGGCCAGCACAAGAGATGACAAGAAGAAGAAGAAAGCGCTGGCAGCAGTGTTAACCAGGTCCTACAGGAAGACACAAAGACATACAAGATAACGTTCGACTCCAGATGTGCATCAGCAGTATTGTTTTCAGGACTAAGTACAAAGTATTTCATGAGGGGAGCAGCTCATGCAGAGTAATTTAAAACATCTGTCATTTATCATGTTGTCTGTGGTAACATGAAAAAAAACAGTACATGAATGTCTGTGCCAAGTCTTTTTATGCATAAATACATACAGTTCGGGCATCATTTGAAATTGCTCAATACTACAGCCACAATACCTGAGTTTTGGTAACAATACCAAAACAATATTCTTTTAGATATCTTGCTTTGAGGAATATAAATATGTTTTTCTACAAAAGTCTTTTTTCATGTTACAAAAAACCTTAACTTCTCAAAAAAAAAAAATACAGTCTAAAATTGGTATAATTGTGATTTAAATCACAAACTATCTCCAATTTTCAGTATTTGGTGCTATGGACACATTTCAATTGGTCAATTAAAGGTATTAAGGTTCAATACACAGCCCCACATGAAGTATATATAATATATAAATTCAATTATAATATACACAAAATATGTATTCATACAGTAGGCTTAACATAACACTTTATTTTAATGCACCTAAAGCACTCAAAGCAACAATGCAGTTGCCTCCTGCATTTTACATTTTAATCATTTTCAACACACCAAAGATATTTTTCCTCACAGCAGGAGATGTCTGTTACCCCAGTGCACACCACTGAACGTATTAAAGTAATCATGAAATTTATTACAAAATGAATGCTGCGCTTAAGTACAATGGAGCTGTATCAATGCTGACACTAATGCTACAGATAATCTCGTCTCTTGTAGAGTCCAAAAACATTTGAGGCCTTCTCAACACAATTGAAACCCGTATTCGACTTAGCAACAAGGCTGGTGGCACGTAGGACATCCTGGATGATGCTGAACCATGTTGAACAAACAAAGAGTTTTCTCACACTCTTCTAACCGGCCTGGCTGCATCCTGGTACTTCATTGTGAGTTTAAAACTGCAGGAGGGCAAAGAGGCCAACAGCACATACTTAAAAGCCACCTAGCACCTCATATTACACACAGACACACATACACCCTCTCCACTCGCTCCATCCCCCACCTTTTTTCACACGAGAAGGAGAAGGCAAGAGATGCTTCCCTTTGATGTTTTTACTCTCCTGTCGCAGTGCAGACGGTTAGGGAAGGGTTAATAATGAAGTGCTCAGCATGACTGGGGCCCGGCCCTCGTGATCATGGCAGACACGGCCTCTCATATGACACACAACGCTTATACAATGGCTATGTCACAAACACTGAATCAGTCACACGCATACACACGTGCAGAAAACTCGACAAAAAATGTGACAATTTGCAGCTGATCCTGCGGTTTAATCAATAACGTGTTACTACAGAACCATAACACCAACTGGCACAGTCAATAGTACACCAGTGTTATTATCATAACCTTCATACAAAATCATAACCCTACCCACCACACATTCAGATGAACATACTACAAACACTGCTCAAAATACACACACACACACACCCCCATCTATCTTGCCCGACTGGTTAAACAGGAAAAACTGCATATTCACGTTCCAGAATCCTGTTCTCATGTGCTGGAAAGCTTTTCTTCAGCGTTCAGATCCCATATTCTCTCAAGATTCGGTCAGTTCGGTCCCTGTGCTTCACTCTTTATCCACATTCCACGTTTTGACCAGGCCAGCCCGCTGTAAAACCTTAAATAACACAAGCACAGACTGGACCAAACCACTGGCTCTCTGGTTTATTATTGGATCGTATCATTGTTTTACAATCTTCACCACACTTCTCTCTATCTGCTGAGATTCAGAGCATTGAACAAAACTAGTATGCTTTAAATAAACAGAGTTTTAAAGTTTGTTCTTAATCTAGGAACTATAAATTAATTGGAAAATATTGTACGTAACCCCTTAACAAGCAGTTACATAATTTGGGATGGCATCCGGTTGAATCCTCGGTCAACCTTGACCAACTACGTATACATTGTTTGAAAGCACAAAGCCCCATGACTTTATCTGTGTAAACCATTTTAAGAAAACCTGTGTTTTGTGACAAGAGTGCATGCAAAACACTACAGTAAAAATATACCAATAAAAAAAAAAAAAATAGACAAGAAAAACCTACATTTTTACCATGTTTGTGCCTTTGTGAACATGGATCTGTATCACTAATGTAGTCATTTTGATAGCAAACTCAGGACCGTGATTAAAAATCTGTAACAATGTTATTTCAGGTTTGTGCACAAAAAGGGCTTTTTTATGGGTTAATCTTATATAAACACATACTGTTTCATGTTACTGTATGTGGTTCTATGTTTCAGTTGTGCTCTCAAGATAGAAATACTAATTGGACTGCAGCTATGGAAACCTTAGAGGACACAGCAGAAGACTAATTATGAAATCTATTCTCTTGACAATCGCAGCAAGTCACACAGGGCCAGAAAGCTTCATGCAAGAATAAAATGTCTCTCCGGCTTTCACATCCATGCATGATTCTTTTAGACAGACGAATAAAGACAGCAGGCAAGTATTTCATGTCTTTTGTCTGCTTGGGTGGCAAACTTCAGCTGTCAAAACTGAGAAAGCTTTTATTGGATTCCACTTGCAGGTAAAGTAAATCCAACATGAGTAGAGTGGTCAGTGGTCTGAAGAACTGATGATAGATTAATGACTATAGCTAATAACAACCACAAACCTCAGCTGTGTGTGCAGATTCAGCAGAGAGATGTAGATCATTACCAGCAGAATAACATGGGGTCAAACAGAGAAACAAGGACGGATTAACACACACATGCATGCATACTGCACGTATAGACAACACACTGGAACTTGAAGCTCATGGGGTAAAAAAACCCATCAGGAATCTTAATCCTTTGCTTGCAATATTATCTATTAGTTAACTAATAGTTAAATTAGAGTACACAGTGGTGTAACGGATGCTTTGATGCTGGTATGTGTGTGTAGCCACCACCGTAACACTCAGACATCAGACTGCTACAAACATCCATAAATCTGATTAGGAATCACAGAGAAAATAAGGCACTACATTACAACTTCTGATCTTCACTCATATCCATCAGCTTCTGACTTTTTGATGCAATCCAGATGATTTTTGTCAGTACAGTGCGAACAGGAACTCCTATCAGCCAAAGCAGCATGACTTTCCATGATGCAGATTTGCCAAAAAATGTAAACAAATACGTTATAAACGCAAGGTGTAGCTAAAATATGTTTTTTGTATATTTTGTTGGCAGCTAAATGTATAGATAAGTGTAAATATATATGGCAGTAGAAATCTATTTAACACAGAAAACCTAACAATTTCAGTCAATACAGATATTTTTGTGACATAAACAGCTTTGCGTTACGCCCCTATTGTGTAAGGCTGTGATGGGTCCAGTCAGCGCCCACAAACTCTTCCCTCTGAAGTACCCAATTCAATCATGCGTTAAATGTGATGAGATACTGTCTGTACCCTGAACAAAACAGCCAGAATACAATAGAATATTCAAACCGTTGCTCTCCTTTTAAAAAGGAGAATAACAACACTAATATCCCTCTCTCACTCTCCCTCCCCTTTAGGCTGCGAATGTTCTTCCCTGTGTGTGTCCTCAGGGTCGCCCCATTTCTGTCCCAGAATCCCTCAGAGTGGCCGGCAGTTATTTGGCTAGGAAAACAATGCACCGAGGGGTCTGCCTTTATCCGTCTCTCCAGCCGATTGTGCACAAGAAGCTCATTCACGCAAACTAAACCCTGACCCTAACTTAATAACTATAAGTCACCAAGTGGCTTTACAACAAGGTCCTAGGACTGCAGTCATTACAGTGTTGAACGGGAGGAAATGGGGGTCAGGGCCTGTGTTTCCTCCTCTGCACTGCCAAAGTCATCATGGAGGGTGAATTGGAGGAGATGGGCTCACATAGCACATAATTGTACAATCTAATCCCTCCTTCTGAGACCGCATTATAAAACAACTCACTCCACAGAGGAGGAATGGCAGCTTCTGTCCATGGTTTAGAGTTTGGAAACAAGAGGGCGGTAGCAGAAGGGTTAACAGTTGGTTAACACTCTGAAATGCTTACTCATGGTGAAATTCCCAGGGGCTCAATGTGACTGGAGCAGCTTTGAACTCGATAGACATAAACAGCATGGGGTACAGCCTACAACTGTGGCGTGGATCTGAGCGTCATGGGCTTGTTAGCTACTACAGTCTGGAGTCAGGCAAGCAACACCTATTAGTCTTTCTTTGCCACAGTTTACTTACCAAAAGTGAACAGCAGATGGGTTTTTGTGGCGTAAACACAGAAGTTGTTGTCCTCCAAATATACAAAACATGAAAGACTCAATATTTTTGTGCATAACAGCATGTTTCCAGCAATACCAATGAGCCAAACCACAGCCCACCACAGTCTAACTTCTTTGAAGAACAACCTCCTCCGTGGGTCTAATGGCAACCCACAACCAAACTTACTTTGACACGCGCCTGTGCACACAAACACACACACAAACAATACACATTAATTACGTATTTCATGAGACAATTAAGTGGAAAAATAATTATCTAGTCAGAGCTGCCATGGGAAAGGCCAGCGAGCCTCGGGAGAAAAGGAGCAGAACTTCTCAGAAAAAGATCGAACAGGAGGATTTTAGATTATATAGACAGCCTCTCCGAGACTGTAAAAAGCTTTCATTTGGTGTTGTTCTGCCAAAAGTAGAAGCCAAAGGCACACCCTCTCTTCATGTTGGAGGTGGAATATTGTACCAAGGATACCATAAAGCAATCTGTTATAGCTGTGGTTGGATTTAGACATCTGGCTTAATGTCCACTGCTTTACTATGATATGTACGCTGTGTGGCCTCTGGAAATACAGTTTCAGATGTGCTTTTTTTCCAACCCCCTCTCTGTAAAGGATACTTTTTTACAGCTCAGAACACACCAACGTGTGTATGTAGGCAAATACTGAAAGGCAACCAGTATCTGCTGGAGAACACCCACTGGCTCATTTGCTTAGAGCTGATAATGCACATCCTCGTGGTAACACTGAAACTGTTCCCAGCCATTTCCATACTCACTAAGGTTTTACAGTTCATATTGTATAGTGAGCTTGTGCTGAGCCTCACCCTGATAATAAATACAATACTATATATTTTAAGCAGAAGTCCATGTACAGCTATACAGGTAGATCAGTTCATAGCAGAGAGGAACTGCATTCATAAAAAGATTTTGTCTGATACACAATACAATAGTAGCCACATTTTCGCACATGCGCAGAACAAATCGGGTTTCCGGTACAGGTCGGGCAGTGACAGTCAGCATGCGAACACGCTCACAATGCCAATGTTGCTAACATGCTTGCAATCGCTAGCATTCAGACCTACAAACAGCTGTGTTAGCTAGTCTCATGAGTCAGATTCAAAAACTTCCAACGTTGGTAGCCCCAGTGGTTGTGTTAAAAAAATACGGTGGCAAACAATAGACAGCCGCCACTACCGGCTGCCAACCTTTTGTTCTAAACTGAGTCAAATATGTCATGAGTCTGGTGCTATGACACATCATGTCTCCTTGTACCTACCGTGAGACTCCAGTTGATGTGGGGCACCTTGGTGTGCAGGTTGAGGCTGAAGATCAGGAGGAGGACTCCCGTCACCACGAAGGCACTGCAGCTGACAAACTCGAAGAAGTAGACCCCTCCACAGGGAGAACACATCATGATAGTCTCTATGCAGATAAATCCAATAAGTGATAGGACCTGAAGTCCCAGAGAGAGACAGGAGAAGAAGAACAGTAGAAGGAGATGTTGAGTATACTGTATACTGTGTATTTTAAATGTCTTGCCCTCTAAATGACTGTGATATCAATCAAACCCTTACACAATTACACTACACATTCAATTTGTATGACTGGAATCCTATAGTTTGTGCTAGTCTACAAAAAATTTAACATTTTTAGTGTCAATAAGTAACATAATTACAAAATAAATGCTTACTGGTTACACTGCTCTTAAGTATAAAGGGTACTGTAGGTCAAGCCATTTCTGTCACATTATGTGAGTGTTTGTTAGAGCTGAAATTCCAAGCTTTCCAGATGATGAAGTGATTGTCCTATGAATAGACCAGAGGCCATGAGCCCATCTCATGAGTCCTGCTCCTGGCAGCCTGTGAAGATGCCTCCCTCCAGCCAATTTCCATCAACAAACCACAGTATGGGAAGAATTCTGCTATTTAGGTGTTCTTCTGCCATCTAGCCCCCGACAAAACCACACACAGATTACCGATTGGCTCAAAGTGGTCCAAGCACCAGAGACATAACAGAACCAAGAGAATGCCACTGCGACATATTACCAACCTGAAGCAGCCGAATTCAAACCGGTTTAGACCAGATCTGCTTTGTCTACCAGAGCAGGACAGGGTTGACATTTTGTATTAAATGTTGATATAATAAATTGTATAATGATGGGTTTGAGTTGAGGGATGATTGGAGGGTGAACTGTAAGAAAATGGCAACGTTTTGAGCTTTTCCAAATAGTACAAGCACTTAAGGCCATATTTACTAAGCTTTTTACTCTTTGTACTGGACTTATTGTGTACTTGTGACTGGTAAAGCAGTTTAATTGTCAACAAAGGCATGCCCTGTGTCTCATCTGTGTTTCTTTCTCCTCTAGACACTTAAGATACAGTAGGACTCAAAAATAAGATGAGACACTGCATCACAATAGTGATTACAATGAATTTACAAATGTTCATGCAAAGTGTAAGGGCCAGTTTATGTGGGCAGATTAAATGTTACACAGGTGTTAAGGATAAAGATTTTTCTTTACTTTTTCTTTCTCCATTTGCAAAAGGTACCTAGAAATCTCTGTTAGTGAAATGTAATGCAAAGTAAATTTAAAAAGTCACGGCCGATTTAGAAAACAGACATAACAACAACAAATGGTATGTAGTCACAGCCCGACATACTAAGAGTGCAGATAACACTTTGAAACAGTCATTTTACTGTTTTCAAAGTGTTTTCTGCAAAGTGTTTTCAGGGAAGAGCAACTAAAAATTATGTAAGCAAAATGGTGGGATAACACAGAAGGGGAAACTGACAATTAAGAAGCATTAAGGCCATGGACTAAAACTATGCTATGCCCCAACTGCTTAAAACCAAAGGCATCGATAGAACACATTAAAGAACACCTTATTCCATAAATCCCCGTACTTGTCCCGTTAATACGTGACATATCACTGTGTGTTGTACTGCATACCCACATGGAGCCTCAGATGGCTCCAGCATAAGCCCCGTCTCAAAAGAATCTTTAAATTCTTACAAATGTTTTGCCTCCACAACAAAAGACTTAGGAAGACAAGAATAGGTGGATACAGTCAACCAAGCATAAACACGCAGGCACACATATCAGCGGCCTATATCGGCTATAAGAGATGCAGGCTCTGTGAACATTTTTAAACGACAATTGAAAATGTATTTATTCAGCATTGCTTTTAACTTATTGTCACTTTTCCATACCCTTGTTTTGTTTTATCTCTGTTTTATCTTGATATATTTAATTGTTTTGTTCTTTGTTTTATCTTGACATATTTTATTGGTTGTATGCCTTTCTTTATTTTAGTGCTATCTTTTAAATATTACATTGTCCTTGGCATACCTGTTCTTGTGATTAGCTGCATCACGTATTTGCTACTCATTTGTTTGCTTGGTATTATTGCACAGTATTTGCACAATTTTATTTTGCATGTTTTATTCTCTTGATCCTTCACTTCTATTATAAAGCACTTTGAGCTACACCCCCTGTATGAAAGGTGCTATATAAATAATGTTATTATTATTATTATTATTATTATTATATGCTCTCAATGCAAAGCTGTGTTCAAACTGCTACTGATATGGAGATGGGATAATAGCTGTCTGTGTGTACAAAATATAAACATGTAAGAAGGACAATGATTTGCAAAATCTGTGCCTAGTATATACAGACTGGTCTTCAATGACAGCCGTAAAAAACTGAAAATAGATTTACAGGGAAAAGGTATTTTTGCTCATTTATATTTTGTCCATTTTTGGTATGCCTATTTGAGACTTGAGTTATTTTTGCAACGACTTTTATAGCTGAACTTCACCAATTGTACAACAAAGCTTTTTCTGGAGATAAGACATTTGTCACCTTTCTTTAGAAGAAGAGACTCTGTATCTCGTCTGTGTCGTCTGACGTCTGTATCTAAAACTTTGAACCTTGTTTATTAAGGAGCTAGCGTGCATGTAAAAAAAAAAGCTTCAAAGTTAAAGACTTTTTAAAATCCTAACACTGGGATTGTTTGTGAAACCCAATATAGATATTTAACCGATCTGAATCCAACTTGAATCCACCACATTCTCATTGCTTGCCACTGCTGAACAAATGCATTTGAGAACAAACCCAAACATTAGCAACAGAGCCCCCCCCCCCCTTCCCTAGCTCTCAGCAGCCCAATAGCCAACTTTGTTTATCCAGTTTAATGAGCAGGATGCACTGTTTCTGAGTGTTGTTATGTGATGAAGCCTCATTAGCGCATGTAGTTGGACAGCAGTCCGTCTGTGAGTGTAACACAACCAAAAAGGTTACACCCAAACATGAGTGGAGGGCTGCTTGGGCTGGGGGATGATGTCATGTCTCTCCAAGAAAGCATATTGCTTTCCCCAAGTCCCTGTGTAGCAGGTGTCAGGCAGCCACAGGGGAGGAGGCGGGGGATCGCAAAGCACCATACTGGATAATGTAGTAAGTAATGATTTTGTGTCAACCTTCACCCCTAAGAAGCCTGTTCATCGTGCGCGCATAAGAGCATGATCATGCACATCAACTCTCATCTCCTTCCCGCATGCACAATCTTATCTTTGGGATTATGCACATTATTAGTTGCCTTTAAAGGCCTCTAGGATTCAGATCCACTTCTTATACACCATCTGTTGTGGACAGAAAATTAATGGAGGAGAAAAGAGGCCTCACTGCAGAGACTATGCAACATTATATGCTGCACTCCAAGAGCTATGGGACCTCATGCACAAATAATCACCCAAAATGTTGAATATGCTTCAGCGGCAGCCCACAGTCATCTATGTGATGGAAAATGTAGCCTGAATGCAGGTTATATTTCACCCCAGAGGATAAGGTAAGTGTGTGTAGGCAAAGGCATGCCTGTCTCCCCATATGCATGCACAACGTTCCTGTTGTCTTTATGTCTCCCTGCAAGCTCAGAATAAGTAATGCTTCAACCAGAAGAGAACGGAGCAAATGGCGTTTCTCTCGGAGCAGGAAGTGCTAGCTGACATTTGGGAGCATCTGGTAACTTCGTTACACAACATCCACGGACTGAAAAAAACATACCATACCATAATATTTAATTACCACTTGTTAAAATCAAACTTAAAAAGCAAAGCATAGGGTCCACACACCATCATGAACTGTTACTCATCATGAAGGGATAAGGCTTGTTGGTAAACAAAGAGAGTTTGATTGGTGCACTGTCGGGCCCTACTAGGTATCACATTCCTGTCAGTGTAGAGGGGCATGAGTTGAATATCAGCTGGACTCTGTTGACCCAGTCACAGCAAAGAGACAAAGACAAACCTGCTGTCAGGGTGGACACACCTGGTCAGGTTACATCCTACTGGGGGTTGATTCTGATCGGTACAGGGTCAGCAGCAGCCTGCATATCCATCCATCCAAGGAATGACAAGCTGACTGGCTCTCTAAAAGCCTCCACAAATGCACTTTAGTGCTCCGGTGTGAAGCAACTACACAGGTCTATTAGCACTTAGCACTTGGGTCTCCACCGAGGGAAACAGAGAATTTCTCAGTGATCGTGGGTCAGTGCAAAGGTCACAGTGGTTTGTAACTACTACTACCTTTGTGCAAACAAAGCCTGGGTGTGGATGTAATATAATAAACATTTGCTTGGCAAAGTCATAAAGAAGTATGAACATTGCCAGAGGGGGTGGGTGAGGCATTTAAGCCCACTAACATTTAAGTGATGGCTGGCAAAACTGACATCATCACAAAAACAATATTTTATACAGCACAACTCCTTATTCCTTCATGTGTGAAAAGAGGTGTTTGGAGCTTTAAAGAAACGTGTGGTACAACGCAGCATGTATTGTACTGTGCCAGTCCATTTTGCACTGATGTTAATCATTACTCCATATAACTGATTTCTGCACAAAGATGATCCATTAACAACACATGACTACTGCCCTTTCAGCCTCAGAACAGCTTTCTGTTAACACAGTGATATAAATAACAGGCATTACACCCCCTTGGTATAGGAGTGCTATATTAGTTACTTGTACAGTACATAACATGCAGTCAGCTTTGCATTGTCATTTATTAGTTCTAATAGATCATCACACAGCCTCAGCTGGCACAGAGTTAAATGATTAGAGGACAGAGCAGCAAAAATGCAAGCCAGTGAAGCCATTAACGTTTGGCAGCAAGCCTTGTAGGCCTCCTCTAAGATACTGAACGTAAACTTTACTGTCCTTGTCAGTGAAGGAGATACGACTAGCTCAAACTGGAAAGTCAGTATCAGCGCTGAACCATTCAAGTGTATATAAAGTGTAAACATAAGATTTGTAATAGTAACTATGATAGTTTTACCATAGCTGTTATATTTCACTGCATATACCTGAAACATATTTAGGGAATCCGGGCACAGAGATGGGTTTGCAGTTGTTTTCTTCATCATTGTTTTACATAGTATACCTGCACCATTAGTGCCTTTGCAATATTGTGTGTAGGTATTGTGTGTTTTGCACATGCGGGCGTTGGTGGTAAATGTTCTGAAACCAAAGCTCACTTGTGAAGCTGGTTATTGAACCTAAATACTTCTTTGATGCTGACCAAAATGCACTGAGCATTGAAAAGCTGGCATCAAATGTCTCGTCAGATTATATTCTTGTTAGTGCCTCAAATATGTTTTCCAATTTTAGACTATTTTATTTAGGCCAATACCTTTTTGTACGGCTGCTAAGCCAAAGTTTTTAATATTTAAGAACTTTGGCTCATTTTGTTAAATTAAAAAGGGTTTGTTGATAAAAATGTTTCTGTTTCTTAATGCAAGGTATCAAAAAAGTATTCTATCAGTACTGAAATTCAGGTATTGTATCAGCACAAGCATCAAAGATTTGAAATGATACCCAGCCCTGCACGTGGGCCCATATCACAATGATGTTATCACTATTCAGATATTTACATCATCATGTAAGTGTACGGGTAATAACATTCAACCCATGAAGCCAGGCACCAGCATGATTGCGCACATCAATAATAAGAATATGATTTTTATTGTATTACATTTCTTTCTCCTCTGCAGCTAAAGGAATGTTAAAGAAATAACATTATTTTTGTGCTGCCATTGAGCAGCCAAGTCCAGGACAATATTCTACCATTTGCTGTGAAACAGACAAAGACTGTGAATATGGATCTTCTTCTTAGTTACCGCCTGCTCCAAACTTCTCCCACGCTAATGACAGATGGCTTCCTATCCTCACTTCTCACGTACACAGAGGTACATCACAGGTGTGTGCAACAGCACAGGCTGACGGTGCTCTTCTGTAAGACCAGCGGGACACACAGCCACCCACAAGCTGAAAAAATGGTTTCTAAAGTTAAACTAAAGTGAAGCAGAGAATCCAGAGCTATGCAGTATTACCTTCCAACAGTTTGGACTTTTAGCTTGCTTGTCCATCAACAAACATTGTTAGAGGTCATTTCTAGTTTCCTCAGCTCCATAGTTTGTCCTGTTGTGAACACACTACTTCACGAGTGTCCAGGCCTGTGTCTGAGTTTTTGGCACCAGGCGCTGTCTCGGTTCAGACATCTGGTTTAGGTGCATTGATTTAAGTGAAAATGTGGGTTTTTTTCCAGTGACCACTACATCCTGACTAAGAAACGGTGATGATGATTTTTTTTTTCTCTAAGAGCAACTCAGGACCTAATCAAATACACAGGTATCACAGGGTGCATTGTTGACTAGACCCACAGTGGATAAACACATTAAAGGACTTTGAGAGCAGCAGCAGAAAGCAGGCACACATTGGAAAGGTCATTTTTAGGTTATCAAGTCCCTTAAGAAACACTAGTTTATCACAAGAGACAGGAAATATTACAGAACACAATAAGATCACTATAAAGGCACTGTTGGGGATAACACCATAATTTACCATTGGAGTAATGCACCACTTTATAGGAGCCAATGTGTAACCTTCAAAATAAGAGTCACATGTTTGGCAAGGTGTGCCAAGCATGGCTGAATTGAGAATTGTGATCCTTAGCAACCTCACCCCTATACCTTCACGTCTACCCCACAACATACTGTTTGCATGAAACCTGACTGAGCACTATTAGAAGTAATAAGGTATTAATGCTCAGAATATAGTACAGTAGTTTCAAAATGTTAAATTAGAGCTTTGATTACTACTATTATGTCCATATGTTAGTGGCTGCTTAGTGGGTATTATCCACCAGTGGTGTGTCATAGTTTGTTTTACTCACTTTTATGAGGTTGTACATATCTGAACACTGTTGTAATGTACGGTGGTGATCAAACTTACCACTTCAACCACTTTTAAAATCCCAAAGTATGACTTGAGGTACTCCACGTCGCACCTTATCCGCCCCAAAACGTTCCTCGCATGGACGGGCTCGGTGGTGGGTTGATACGGACTGCTGGCCCCGGAGATCATGGAAGTGTTGGAGGCCTCGCCGTCAAAGCCGTCTGGCTCCTCGGTGGTGCTCATGATGACTTCGGGAGACGCGGGACTCTCGGCTAGAAATGGTAAGACATACAAACGCACGCTGACAAAGCGCCTGGATCCACCTCACGGCGCGGGTTACGTTTCAATAAAGCACACTTTGTTCCATGCAGGTTGGAAGTGGATGGAGAAAACAAACCAGACAGTCCACTTTTCATAGCCACCCCACCGGGAAACAGCCGCGGAAGGGGCCCTTTAACATCACGGGCAGGGGAATCAGGCCGGTGTCCGGTTAATGTAACCCTGCAGCGTTTTCTCTTGGTTACGATGTTGAGTCTCTCAAAAATCGCCGCACTTCTAACTCTGTTAGGCGGGTCGCTTGTTCGAATCCCAGTGTCCACTGTCACTTCAGCATGGACGAGTCTGGTCAGTTCAGCAGCACCGAAAAAAAAATGCCTACCGGGCTGTGTGACTCGCCTCTGCGACCGAAAAACATCCACCCATAATGGCCCAGAAGAACCGAGAGAGAACCTCGTTGTTTCCTATTGTAAACTATTCTCTACAGCAGCCTACAGTGAGGCTGCCTATACGCCGCTTCACCCGCTATGGATGCAAAGCAAGCTTGTCTCCGCCCCTCCGTAAACTGCACATTCTTGTGCAGGCTCTGCGCCCGTTTTAAGTATTCCCAAACAGGCTGCAAAACGAATCCAGCCGGAACCACGCCGACAGGACCGAGCTCTGCTGCATTTGTCTGCCTCTTCTTTCTCTTAGTCGTTACGCCTCTGCAGCCTGCAAGTTACCTCCAGCCAGCCCAGGCCTGATGAAATTCTGTCTTTATGATAGTTGATAGTTTTTGCGGTAGCCTATTAACTGTAAAAGCCTGTTACCACTCTAAAACAAAACATTAAAGATCTACATATAAGAAAACATAAATATAACTGCTTTGCTATTGCTTTTTTTCTGAGTATAGCGCAGGATGGTTCCACCAAGTTCTTAAATCGTAAAACTGCGCAGCATAGACGGCAAGCAATGGTCTATGAAGCATCATATAGTCTATTGGTGTTGTGGTTTTGATGCAGGTGTGACAGCAGGACATCCTGAATTCAGGGATAGGACTCATTTTCTTGAAATGAAATAAACTGTGCTTCCCTGCACCTTACTGCCCCCCTATGGTAGCCTATTTAGTGGTATTAAAAGGTTGCCTAGGTGATTGCAGAGGGCTAGAGATGCTGGAAAAGTCTATCTGATACCCGAGTGTTTCACCCAAGCAGCTATTATCCTTTAATGAAGTGGTGCAGGTCTCTGGGTATGATGCCAGTGGATTTTCAGTATTTTTATTTCAGAAGTTTTTTTTTGAGTTCTTAAAGTGGCCCTGCAGGGCACCTACAAAGATTAAAGACGCTGCTCAAGTGTACAATACTTTGTGCAGATTCACCCTTACAAAATGTTTCCCTAGCAATGCCTCAGCCAACAACATGTGCAGTGTTGCGAACTGGTATGGCTTCAACATGGGCCAGTAAGGAAGTAAACGTGTTTGGAGATGATAAGATACAGGCAATTAAACAAGAATGAGTTGGTTAAAAACAAAGACGAAATAATTTCAGATTTAAGAAATCATCTGTTTAGGTCTCAGAAACAGTATGCATTTTTACTTAAACAACGAGATTCTGGTGGAAAATACACATTGAATTACATTAGGACTGTTTCACCTTTCATATTTGATGTGTGAATATGAATATCTAATTTAAATCTTCTCATCTTCAGTGATGCTTGTGATCTTTCAGGGTTTTACTGACGTGCAAATAAACTGACTGCATTTGTTACAGTGTAATGGTAAATTATATGTCATTATTTATTTACATTTCTATTTTTAAATGAGCAATCAGCAGAATATTTGTCATTAGTTAGTAACGTCACTATTTCATATTGTTTTGTGCTTTAGTGAGGGGCTGGAGTAATTAAAGCAGTGGTAAAAATGTTCTGTTCTGGCAACATTCAGTGTTTAGTCATGACATGAAAACTCAAACATTGTATAAATAGACATAAATAAAAATGTGAAAGTCAAAGTTTGGATTCTTGGTTTTATTGAAGCCAGGGGTCTGATAAACATTTTCCTTATCTTTGTCGGCGTAAGAAGCTAGAATCCACATGGCAGCTTAGAGGCTACAGAATTGTGTTAAAAGTCATACAATCAAACTTCTGAATGAATTGAGGACACAAAAATGCAGCCAGCCATGTGCTTACAATGTCTTGATATCCTGAATACAAAAGGACTGGAAGCAGAAGCTCATAGTCTCATATAGATGTAGACTGTCAATAGTGGTTGAAGGCAATTCAGTTAGGATGTGAAGAGTACAAAAGTTACATCATCTGTTCATTATTCAATCTTGGGAGAAACATCCAATCTTTACATAGAACAAGTGCAACTTTGAAACCAAGCAGCATGAGAGCACTTCATTCCACTCAGCTAAATGCCAAATTTTAAAGTGTGGACATGTTTTATGAAGTATTACCAGTGTGGTCAATCAGGCTAGGGTGGCATTTCAAAATTATTTTAAACATAGTGTCTATGGGCAAAACCATATTTGACAACAAAAACAAAACACGCCTGTGTGGGATGTAAACACAAACAAGGGGATGTTTCATGGGCAATAAGGACACATCTGAAAATGAAGGGACATTTATTTGGTTCTACTTCAAGATGTCCCAAAAAAACAGCCATAGCAGAAGGTGTAATGACAGTAATTTCTAGAGGAGTGATATTAAAAATACAATATCACCAGCAGAAAGACATTATTCCATAGTTAACCACCAGGGGCACATTCCATAACGTAAGCAGCAAATGCAGATAAATAATGAAGTTTTACTGTGTACGTTAACTTCTAGGTTCATTACTAAATGTTCTACAAAGGCAAGGCAAAGAGAAAAAGATGCATTCTGTATCGTTAACTGTACCAACAGGGAATTGATACAAGTGTCCAAGGAAAGTGCTTATTTCAACATGTGGCGGTACTGCTCCTGGCTGTTCTTAAATTGTGCTTCATCCACTTCGGCAACAGATCCTCAAGTGCACATTCCACCCAGTCACAAAAAAGGGGAAAAAATAAAAAGGAAAAATAAAAACAACAAGAGCTTCATTTTGATCAAAAGTAAATCCAGACCAGATGTGTAGAATAATTTTGACAATAAATCAAATCATGCATGAAGTATACTGTACACCAATGTGGTCTTGTGGGTATTACCTTGCAGAGCAAATAAAACAGTGACGTTAAACCCTAATTGCATTGTATTTGTAGACCAGTTTAGAGAATTTACCATAATCTACTACACACAATTATGTTGTTTTTTTTTTCCTTTGACTCCTGAAACCCCAGATATGGTTGAGTGGAGTATGGCATTTCTACCATTTTTATAGGGTGTTATTCAAAACAAGAGTTCATAGGCAGGCTCTGAGGTTTGGAATGCAAGGGCTCCATGCAAGAGTAGGACAAGAAATGGCCACTGGTTAATCTCATGGATGATTGCCGACTACAAAAGCAGAAAAATAGTGACTAATATGCATCTTTGGTTCCATGTTCCAATTCACTCCAGTTTTCATTTTTTGCCATTATTTAAATAGCAAATAGCTGCTCTCTTCACACTTACTATTAATTCTGTGAAAGCTACTTATGTACATTATCCATAGGATTAAGCAGGGCCTTGCATACAGATTTAAGAATGATAATGTACACTTAATTTGGATTAGATTATGGTCATGAAACCATAAATATTATAACCGGTTATTTGATATGGTACAGTAAATGATTTCAATAAAAAAAATTTAAAAAAAAGAAGAAGAGAAGTTACATAAGACAATTAAGCAACCCCTTAAGGACACAAATTAATTAGGAGCATTCCCGTGAAGGCAGGGTGCCCAGTGAGACAAACCGTTAGCTGTACATTGAAGGCAAAGGTCGTCATTTTAAATGGGCACTGAAAGAGACTGAACAAAAAGACATGACTGGACAAACAGGTTTCCTACAGGGATGTGTTTCTACAGCTACTTCATGTAGAAACTGGGAATGTTTTACCTGACATGTGAAGTACAGTGTGAAATAAAAGGACAGTGCTGTCAAACACTGAAGGATGCAATATCTTTTTGTTCAAACCACAGCAAATCATTGTGTGTCTTTTGGCTGCAAAGCGAGTGGTTTCAACCACAGTAAGTGTTCGTCTTGGGGACCCAAAAGTTCCATCATGTGGTTTCTTCTTAATATCAGCAGCCTTTACAGTTTGTATGAAGGCATTCAATCTATTGCTCTATTGATCACTATCAACTAGGCCACAGAAATTGTATTTCTGAAAAAAGAACAGAGACCACATGCTTGTTGTACATTAACAAAAATGTAAAACAAAATAAATTATTCGGATGACAAAAAATGGACAGATACCTTTTAACCGATGGTGCTACAGTGCATTTCCTCTTATGTAGACAAGCACCTCTACTATGACACAAACAGCTAACTGTGCGAGGCACTTAGGAGTTATAGTAGGAAAGATGCTGCCCAAACCCCTCCCCAAATATACACACCTGTAGCTAAAGAAGCGATTCTGTTGCAACCTCTAAGCCTGTCAAATCCCAACCAGTCTCATTTAGTCAAAGAAGCTATTTCCGGAATTTGGACAGAATTGCATTTTATACAAAATCAAAGTTAACCTGAATAGATTTTGTTGTATTTATATTTACAGAATCCTTCGAGATGACTAGGGCAAATGATAAGATATGCTATCAGCTATCTGGACTTGTCATTAGTGTCATGACGTCAGTGGCATTTTAACACGTTCTATGATACAGATGAATGTTTCTTTAAACCGATAAATGCACAAAAACTTTGTATAAATACATCCGTATCATATCCAACATTTTTTACATACTACATATGTTTGCACAGTATTTTAATTACTTCTCTCAATGAATATATTTAGAGTTTAAATACCTTTCCAATCGCAACCAAATTCCTTCCATGAGATAAGCTGAACCAGAGGCCACAGGACCTGTGATATTTCCACTCTTTAAACCCATGAGGAGAGGGTGTTTTACCCCAGAAACTGGGGGGCCAGCAGTGCAGCGCATCAGGCTGGCTGCCAGGGAGTGTGCACACATTTCCATAAAATGACACCCCTCACAAAACAAACATTTACAGTGGAAGAGAGGACAGAAATAAAGCCAAGCCTTCAGCACTTATCTCATTAACACCTCCATCTCCGTTATCTCTCTCTTCCCATCTCACCAGAACACCAAAATATCTGATAGCATCTGAAACTCATTTTGGTGAAACCACTGTGCGTGCTGACTGATATAGACATTGGGAATTTGGTCAATTTGTTTATGCTCACACGTACATGTATTTTTCCAGAGTACTAAATGCAGTGGACGATGCAGTTGTTTTTGTTGCCTTCATGCCTCGTTCTCTGTCGGCGGTGGTATGTTGTTAGCTGGAACCATGGAGTCTTGTTTGCGAGTCATCCTGTCCAACTCAGCCTGGACATCAGTCAAACCCGGCTTCTGCCCTTGGAAACAGGAGACAAAAGTCCAAAAGTAATCTCCTGTAGATTCTGTGTGATTTTATAAATATCAGTTTTCTATGGCCAGCAAGCGGATGGGGATGAGAGTTGGATGGTGTTGCGGTCCCATGCTGAAAATTGGCGGCTCGCTGCCACAGTTAACACACATGCAAAACTAATCATCAGACAAAGGGAACATGTACGCATGCATTATCCTTTCAGCTGGGTCTCACAGAGATGTTAACACTGCTCAGCACTGGAACAAAAAGTACATGTCAGTGGTCTCAGAGAGAGATGAGTTGCAATGGAATGTTTGCCTCAATGTTTCACTGGGTACATTCAGCCATTTCACAAACAGTATTTGTTATATTTTAATAATATAACAGTAAAAAGAGCGCTGTGCAAGATGTGAAAATAAGAACTGTTGACATGCAAAACAGCTGAGGTTACTCAAGTAAAATAACAGGTAAATAAATTAGCAAGAGAGCAGTGGGATATGACGTGGAGTGAGTGACATTAGTTTCATGGGGGCACTTATGATTGGAGGTTTGGTGCATACAGGCCTGTCACAAGTTTCCTCAGATGTCAGAAGTTCAGTCAAAGAGGACAACTTTTCTTTTTCGCCTGTTTTAACCTTCTCTCTCAGGCTGTAGAGATAAAACTCCAGACAGCAAAATGGTCCACAGCCGCTATTAACAAAATGCCCTGTTTCTTACTCCTCTTGTCTTGTCTTGACTTAAGTGTGCATGCAGTCCATGCTCTGAGATGGATCTAAATGCACAGGATGCTATAGTCAACAATAATGTGTTAAAACTGTCTTGATAAAAGGACAACTGCTAACCTGTAAGGGAGAAGGTTTGAAGATCAGAGGTGAGAGTACTGGAATCAGAGATTGTACCTGTTTTCTTGGCAGACCCTTGCACTCCAGCTCCAACTGCTCCAGATCCTGGACTCCCTGGGGATCCAGTCTTTTTACTCAACAGGCTGTTGAAGAAGTTAGCCAGCACTCCCTCATTGGCAGCCCCCGCTGCAGAAGAAACATGGGACATGAAGCCACTTCTGTATTAATGAAATGTCCTTTTCTTGTGAAAATTGTCAAAGATAACAAGATTACAAAAATACATTTTTAATAGGTTGTACATATTATTACTTGATAACAGCCATCACCCACCAGACTTAATTATCGAGTTGCTAGTTACCTTTTCAACACTAAAACTACTGAGAACACAGGCTGATTATTAACACATGATCTTGCTTTAATGCCCAACATAACTCCACGTCTTCATCTTGTAAAGTTGGGGACAAAAGCCCTTTAAACCCCTGTTAAAGGGGTGGTGTAGTGCACTCTGGTATGTGCACCACCCTAAAATCACAAGATTGTCTCAGAGGGCTTTACAATCTGTATAGCATCTGACTCCCTCTGTCTTAGGATGGAAGGAAATACTCCACAAAGCGTTCTTTATCAGGAAAAAATGTGTTGATGAAGTTGCTACAAACACAGATAACTTTCCTTTTTGAGATCTGATTTGCTATGACACAGAGTAAAAGAAAAAAGTCTTAAAAAATCCTTTCAAGTACACAATTTTAACTCCACTAACAACATCGCAATTCAAAACCACAATAGGCGAGGGTTAACAGACCTCTATTAAATCTAGTTAAACCCAACATTCAGTTCTTTTAAGTTGCAATGCACTAGCCCCCTACTGTATTTACTGATGGAGAAAAAGTCAATATTTTTGCTTGAGGGTGGCCAGCTCAGGAGGTGTGCAGGAATCTATTGTTATGTGAATTATTTCAGTTGTTACCTCTTGGGGGCAATATTGCTGCACTTCAGCAAAAAGTTGTTCACATTACAGCCAAAAGATCAAATATGAATGCAAAGGACTACAATCAAAGCAGAGATCCAAATATTGGTTTCAATAAATGTGGATGATTAAAGACGATCCTGAATTAAATAGAAAGGACTATACAAGCCCCTGGGACAAACTACGCAAATGGAGTGCAAAGAAGGATTCTTAATAATCACGTATGAAAATAAATGAGCACTCATAGAGCTCCTACCTTTCATGTTAGGGTCAGGCTTTTTGACAGCAGCCATTGGTGAGCCACTGGTCATGCTGGGCTGGCCGGCGCGACCTGCAGGCCTGGGAGACCCAGAGGCTGTCCGTCCCGGAGACTCCTGTAACATAGAAACCAGAGCAAGACTGTAGTCAAACAAATAAGCTTAGTTCGTCTATCCAGAAGCAAAACGAGTGCAAATAAAAAGGGAATAAATCCATCCACACTTACTGTTGCTCCTCTTGTTGGCGTGGCTGGCTGCTTCGCTAACAAAGACTGCAGGGGGAAAAAAAGTCACAAAGTAAATGGCTTAATTCAGACACGGTTTACGATTCCAACAGTAGTTTCCTATGCACACTTAAATGGAAAGCACTCCAAGGTCAAGATGGATACTGCAAACAGACACGGCTGACTAATTCTGGAAAACTAATTTCATACATATTTATATCATTTATCTTATTTTGAAAACCTGCACAGTGTATGCACAAGATAAGAGTAGACCGTTTTCCATCAACTCCTGTACAAACTTTAATTTAGATGCCCATAAGTAGAAGGGCAGTCAGTGCAGATAAAAGCAGAAAGAAACCTAAACAAACACTGAACACTTCTCTAACCTGAAAAGCTGAAGCCTCAGTTGAGTGGGGGGGGGTTTATTTTAGACTGCCTTCCTGTTTTTTTTGTCCACAAAATAGGAAGTGAAGGCAATGTTGCTGTCATGTGGGAGTTTCAGATGTTCACTAACATACGAGTACAGTCTACAAATTTGTTTAATAGTGAAAATGCCAGTTCAGGATCGCCACTAAACTCTTACAAAAGGACTGGTCCTGGGGTCTAGCTGGTCGATGAAAAATTTCCTCCTTACAACTTTATTTTCTCATGCTACCAAGAATACTCATACCAGTAAATAACTTCTCTCATCTCCTGTTATCAGTTTGATTTTGTGAGCTTGCCATCAAAATCAAACAAAGGGAATTTTCAGACATACTGTCACTCTCAGTGGCTGGTGACAGAAATAATGAAATATGCAAGAAAGCCTGACACATACCTGTTGCTTCATCAGGAATACCTGCTCATCCTCTGCATTTATCTCTTTGTCATGAACCAGCTGTGAAGAACAACAAAGGAGAACGCATGTGGTTATACTTTGGGTTGTAATGTCAACCTTAAAGTTAACACATATTGTCAGGATTTGCATTGCCATACCTTTCGTACTGGAGGCTTCGTGATAAAATCTTCAAACGGATCTCCAGGTTTGACTGTTGTGAAGTTTTCATGCAAAATCCCAATTTTCTTCTCATTATCCCATCCTGATGGACTGAAAGAAAGGAGGAGACAGTTCAATTACACTGGGTGCAATGATATAAATTATGTTGTAGAGATAATTAAATATAGGAATAAAATTTTGAAATTGTTTTTTGGTATGTCATGGATAACAAAACCAAAAAAAGTAAAATGGCATTGTACACCGTTTGAGAACATTACCTAAATGTGACAATAAGTAATACTTGAGACAGCGATGAAAACCTAAAGAAACTATGATAAACTAAATAAACCAGTGCATCTTACAGTGTCACTTACATGAACACCGCATCCTTTTCCACCACTAAGGCAGGTGTGGTGAACTGGAAGTCATACATCTTATGCACTATATATTTGTAAAGCAGATCCATGTTCTTCTCTTCTTTGACTGAAGTATAGATCAGGCCAGCTCCATCTGTTTAATTCAGTTAAGGCAGCAATTGTTGTGGTAATGACGTCATTACACACTACATAGATTGATTGATTGACGAAAATCAATAAGATATCGTGGGCCATATAAAAACTTTATGGCCCATTTCTGTTTGAGCAGTCAATGTTGAATTACACTGAATTATGAACAATTGTGCATTAAAAGGATACACTGTAAGCAAAATTGCCTGATGTGGGACTGGATGAAATCGAAGTGCTCCTCTCTGTAGTCATGCTCCTTCTCTAGTACGCTGACTGTGTCACACTAAAGGTTAAAAAATTGAGAGAGGGAAAGAGATGAATATTTTAAATTAGACAGACAATAAAATGTCAGCATTCACAAATACATGAACAAGGTTACACAGCTCTCTGCGTATTAAGCCAGTTTATTATTACATTACATTATTCTGATATTAGTCTCTGCCTGATGACGACCATGATTAGTCAGGACAGAAGGGTTGAGGTTCAAAAGAAGACTGACAGCACAGTGTTACGATCAAAAGTCAAAAGATT